>JAJJWW010010045.1:0-36268 GCA_023531295.1 Papaver armeniacum
GAGGGAGCTAGGTTGGAAGAAATTTGAGATCTCAAAGAGCTAGGGTTTTGATTGAATGATGTTGCTCATCGAATATTGAGCTTGAGTTTATGAACCCGTGTTGTTTTGCTCGGAAATTGAAGCTAGGTGTGATTGAGAAGGTTATTTGGAATCCGAAAAACAACCGGTAGCTCGATCGAGAATGCGGGTGGGTTTGATTCGATTTGAAGGAGGCAGGATTTGATACAATTGGCTTGAATGGCACCGATGTTGTGTATTGGGTCATTGGTGATAGTGCAACTCGGATGGTTCAGGTGGGAGTTTCAAGTTTGACAAGGTGCAGGGTGGAGGTTGGAGTGAAATTAATGAAGAATCGAGAGAAGATTTGTCTGGGAGATCGATAAGAGTGGAGAGATTCGAAATGGGTTTGATGTGAATGTGAGATTGGTGACGGGTTTGTGGAGTTTGAAGGATCTGAGGGAATGGTGTTGATGTTTTGAGAATGGGGGTTTATGAACCAGTTGGTGCTGCTATGTATGGTGTTGGAGCCAAGTAGATGGTGGCAGAATGGTGGGCCGTTGGTTGCAATTGCAAATGAGGTATTAAGAGAAGCAGCCGGGTTAGAAAAGGCACCGATGTTCGTGCTGTGGCAAGATGGATGAGCGGTGTAGTGTTGTTGCTCAGTGGCAAAGGAGCTTCACGGTGGAGCATATAGTCACAAGTTCTGTGGCATGAAGTTGAGTTGAGATTCAGTGGCATGAGATATGACTTGGTAGTCTTTGGCTCGAGTTGAAGTCATTGCGGAGTCTTGAGGTGTTGTTCTGTCGAATTGAAATGTAGTGGGTTTGAATGAGTTACATGGAAGTCATAAATCGTGGACAGAGATGATTTGAGCCGGTGTCGATAGGATATGGCTATGGTGAATTAGAAGTGAGTCGATGCTAGCCTCGAGATGTTGTGTTGGTCAAGGACTTAACTAGGGACTCTTGAACCGAGTGCAGGGCAGGTGACTTGTCCGGTGACATGAATATCTTGCCGTGTGGAGTGATGGAGCGGTGTATGTGAAGTCAGAAGTTGCGGGTAGATGGTTATGTCTTATTCAGTCTTTGTGCGTGGGTAGAGGAGATGAAATGGAGTAAGGTGGTCATGTTAGCTGGTAGTGTAGCTTCGGGTGTAGGAAAGTGCGGAGGTGGAATTGCAGCCAGGTTGGAGGAGCTGAATAAATACTGCAGGAGTGCGGGAAATGGTCTTGTAGTGGCAAGGGACCGAAAGCCGGTTGGAGTCTTTTCTTTGCCGCCAATGGAATTGGCAGAAAGTGATGCAAGTTACTTTGTCTTTGTGTAGTATGCTAGAGCAGGGAAGTACAATTGATAAGTCACAGATATGGAGCAATCAGATATGGAGCAAGTGCTTGTGTGAGGTGTTCTTTGGTGTTGTTATGACAAGCACGTAGTGCGATTCTGATTTGGCATGCCCATCTTGGCCGAGAAGAAGAACAATCATTGTGCATCACTAGTCTTGTTTGGCAAGGTCGCAATGGTTCGGCCAAGACTAGTGAGCCCATTAACTCACCGACCCGGTCACCCCCGACTAGTTCCGACCCGACCCGATCCAGCGATCCGACCCGTTGACTCGGGCGATCCGACTCGTTGACTTCGGTGACGGCGGACTTTGCGGGCCACAGGGCCGATTCGTGACTTTCAGCCGATTTCCGGCCACAATCCCAGACTTCCGACGACCGATTTTGGGGCATATATTTTCACATGGGTTTCTCACACATGGTTCATGGGCTTGGTGGACTTTTTGGTGATGGACTTTGAAGACCTAATTTTGGAAAGTGTGAAGGCTATAAGAAGAAGGAGTTTCTATTCTTTTAGGATCACGTATTTTTCTACTGGAGTTTTGGAGGAGAGCGATTCTACTAGGGTTTGCTTCCATTTTATTTTACATGTTCTTCATCTTATTTTTGATAATAATTATGTTGAATAAAAATACTATGAGTAACTAAATACCTATTATTGGTTATGGGATAATAAGTGGATTTCACAAATAAGATTTGATTCAATGTATTAGTTTTGTCTCGTAGTTTATTGTTTATGATTCATGGTTTATATTGATATATGATTTGATAGTTTGTTTGGTTGAGTCCTAATCAATCCGATCTACTTTCATATCTAGAGCTATATTAGGGTTTTCAATACGAAAAACGTTGTCTATCCCCGATTTTGAGTAGCATAAATGTGGGTAGTGCTTGTAGTGATATATCCTACTAGTCACATATGAATCATAACTTGGGTTAAATCAATTAGTGCTTTTACACATTTTGGTTGCCTTGATTAGTCTTATTCCATAGAACCCATTGCTTTTAGGGAGTTAAATCTAATTGTGCTTTTACACTTTAGGTTGCTTTTTAGGAAGAATTCACATATGCATCTTTTAATGTGGTTGTGATGAAATCAGGGAATTAGCGGGATACTCTTGCGATCAAGGTATCCTAGGACTTTTAGTAAATGAGAGATTAAAATTTCAATTCTAGTCATTGTTGATAATTCAAGTTTGTGAATGAAACTATCCCGTGACCAATACTTTCTCCTTATTGATAAATTTTATTATTACTTTGCTTTCAATTTATTTTTATTGCTTTGAAACATCAACATCCCCCTTGGTTACTAAGAAACCGAAAATTTGCATAACAACATAAGCCTCTCTGTGGATACGAACTCTTTCTTATTGCATACTACTTTATTTTAGTGAAGCAAGAAAGTGAAATTATTTTTGACCGGGTGACAACCGATCATTATACAGATGGGGGAAGTTATTAGGATAATTATTGACCCCTAAAGTTAGATTTACTTTCTGCCTACAAATAGAGGCCAAATACCAACTCAAAAGGAGAGGAGGAAGAATTTTCTACTCATCTTCACCAAATTTGATCTTCTTAGATAAGATTTTATATAAAAAAGAAAATCCATTGTAATACATATATCAATAAAGCTTCTCTCCCCAAGTGGATTCATCCGTGGATGTAGGCATTACTTGCCGAACCACGTAAAATTCTTGTCTTCATTGTTTATTGTTTATATTGTTGTCTTATTTTCTCATCATAATCATCATCATAATTCAATCGTGTTTTGTGCTTAAAATTAATTTTTGGTACAAACACTTTCCACAAACCAAAATCTAATTTTATATCTTGAACCTCATCAACCTCTCATAAAAAATACAAACTGCAGCCTTTGATGTCACAAATTCCTGGTCGCATCCTTATGATCCAGAGTCTCTTAGATCCTCTTTTCCCATGACTCCTTGTAACCGATCAACATTTTCCCCAATCTTCCGGAAGACCATAATCTGGTTATTCCTTTAGGAAGGTAATATATATGTGTTAGTGGGTGAAAACCGTTTCTGCTGATTTTGGTAATTTCGGGTGTGTGGATGAGAAACAAATCTAAACCCTAAACAATGCACTACACGGGAGTACTTTTGATTCGAGAGATCAATCTGTACAATCCTGGCCTAAACCAAGAAATGACCGTTCCAGGCTTGCTTCAGTCACAAAGTGAAGGAGAAGGGTTGGTCTTAGGGAGGGAAGCGAAGAGAGTGTTGAGACCAGAATTGTTGATTCTGATGGTGTGGTTGCTTATGACTTGTATCTGAAAGTAGAACTGTCTAGCAGAATGGGAAGCTACCAGGTGATTTCTAGATAATGTGTTGTTGCCGACCAAAACTTGTTGTTTGGTGAAAATAGGTGAAGCCTATTTATACAAGTCATATTGAAACGCACCTGGTCTCGTAGGAAGTGGAAACGATTGAGTGGTGGAAGAATAGAGTAACGTGTAACCGTCAGACGTTATGCTTCCATGATGAGGGAAGTGAATCCGTGTAACCGTCAGTCATTACGCTTCCATGATGAAGGAAATGAATTGTTCACACCATTACTTTTCACTACCACTAATTGTCCTACTTCATGACACTTTCTTGTAACGGGCGCATTGCACGCCACACGCTGTAAACCACCAGACCAATACCTTGATGAGTATCCCCCAGTTTGTGACATGTTTGATGTCTCGAGTATTTTCGTGGAAAACGTGTAGCAGGTTGCTATGTGTGTCAAGTCAAAGTCAAGAGACTTTGCCATAGGAAAATAACATGTGATGCTATTAGGCTTGCCTTGGTCGGCCGCCTAAAACTTGCCACAAGTCCGTCAATTTGGTGGAGAACTTGAATGGCTGAGATTATATCTCATGAGGAAGGGTAGCAGTTGATTATGGCCACATCTTTGTTGTGTAACAAAGTGGCTCCATTGGCATAGTAGCGTCTGGTGGAGCCATGGCATAGTGGCATGCTAATGGCGTAGCCGCGGCATAGCGCCATGCTAGTATCCGTGGCATAGCGGCATGCTAGTAGCGTTGTGGCATGGCCACGCCTGTAGCGTTGTAGCATGGCCAAAGCTAAGGTTTGACTCCGTGGCCAAAATTAGGGCTTGGCGGCGTGGCCAAGGCTAGGATTTGGCGTTGTGGTAAGAATTGGGGCTTTGCGGCATGGCCAAGGCTAGGATTTGGCGTCGTGGTAAGAATTAAGGCTTGGCGGCGTGGCCAAGGCTAAAGTGGCATGCTACCGCGGCAGAGTGGCATGTTGGCATACCGATCAATATGTTGTTGTGGTAAGACGCGTTTGGCTTGCCAGTTAGTATGGTGGCGCGGCAGGGTGTGTTTGGCCTTTAATGTATGGTGGCAAGTTTTGAGCGACTTGATTGGCCAAGAAAAGGGGGCGGCCAAACATAAGGCGTGGCTACACTTCTGGTGAGAGTGTGACGGCTTTAGAGCGACCTGATTGGTCGATTAAAAGAGGGACGGCCAAACATGGGCGTGGCTACACTTCTGGTGAGAGTGTGGCGACTTTAGAGCGACCTGATTGGTCGATGGCAAGTGGGGCCGACAAGTATGGGCCCAGCCACAACTCATGTGCGCGTTTCACATCTGAAATATTATGCACGTCTTTTTAGTGTTCCACGTTCATTTTACGTGAGAGACCAAATTTTCCGAAAATGCTTTCTTGAGTGACGTTTGTATGTCGAAGTCCATGTACCATAGTGGGATCATTAACTTCTTCCCATCAAACTAACTCGTCAATATTATGTTGGTTGTTCTCCTTACAACGAGACTTTATGAGCAAATGTATAGTTTGAAAACACATTCATTGTCATAGTAGCACATGTATATATACTAACTTTTAGTTTAATAGAATATGCGAGACTCACTTGACATTTTCACATGAATCCTTTAAAAATTGTGACTCCAAAGTCTTTTTGTACGTGGCGCTTTTAGTTTGCTGAAGATTGTCCCATAACGAGGTAGGATGCTCGCATCAATGAAAATACTAACTTTCCCACATTCAAGTATGTGATTACAGCTCACGGTAGCACTCTTGATGTAAATCTTTTCTTGGAATACAACAAGAACCGCCATATCACGTCATGCTTTGACTCCCTCAATTTGATCCTTGTAATTTTAGACTTTAATTCCCAAAGAAACACCAATTATAGGAGTTTGTTTCTTGCACGGAGATCTTGAGCCTGTCTAATGTAAGTGGGCGAACCATTCGCCTTCCTTTACTCTACTAATGGAACTTGAGTGACATAGAGTAACTTTAATTCCTGTCTTTTTTTGCAGATGTTCTCTTTGTTAGAACTTTCATTTCCTAGCTCGCATTTCTTGTAGGATATTGCCAGCACTATTTGATTTTGTGTGAAAACTCGTTCCTTGGTTTTGTATTGCACCACTGCAATCTATTCGCTTTTAATATTCTCCACCAATCCATCTTTTTTATGGAATAATGTTTTGTTGTCATTCATTTTGCTCTATTTTCCCTGCTCTTTGAGGACTTTTAATAGAGCAATTCGATATTTTTTTTGGTTGATTTTTCTCTTTGATAGAAAAACATTGCAGGCGCTTCTTTAAAAGTGTTTATGATATGTTCTCAATTCTAACTGGGACTAAGATATATTTATAAACTAAATTTATAAAATAACATAAAGGTTTAAGACTTATCTCATCGAGCGTTCCAGTATTGAGGTGTGCACCCAATTGTCATACATGTTTGATTGTTCCCGAATTGAACTGCCTTTCTTTACTAAATATGATCGTTGTTGACATGCCGTATACACATATTATGTTTCCCAGATAAACTTGTGGACATGTATCGCCTCCGATACTACCTTGACCTATTTGGTGAAGTAGTCGGTTATAAATAGAAATTATTTGATGCCCCCAAGTGCAGCAGGAAATGAACCTACAATATTTAATCTTCACTTGGATGTAGCTCTGGCGCCACTCTCTATGTAGTTGAAATCTCATGCATTCCTTTGCGTACTCCTTTGCGTACTCCTTTGCATCATTCTCTCAGGTCATACAATGCCGGTACGATTCCATTGCATTTTTTTTCTTTGCAGAGTTCACCCTCGATCAGAGTATATCTCCACGCGTTCTTTAATATTTTTCTTTTGCTCCTTTCGCTCCATTTTTAGCTCCATCTTTTATTGAAACACTTTGTTTTCGTCATTCTCTTTGTTAGAAAACATTGCATTTATTTCCTTAATAACCGAGAATACTTCGCCTTTGACTTTCTGTTTTATAGAAAAACATTCCTTAATAATCAAAATACTTAATTAGCTTTTGTCTTTCTCTTTATTAGAAAAATATTGCAACCTTCTCTATAATCAAAATACTTCACCTTTGTCTTTCTATTTATTAGAAAGACATTACAACTATTCCTTTAATAACCAAAATACCTGGCCTTTGTCTTCCTATTTGTTAGAAAAACATTGCAACTATTTCCTTTAATAACCAAAATACTTTGTCTTTGTCTTTCTTTTTATTAGAAAAACATTGCACACATTTCTTTAATAAATACATGCAAAAAGTGTTCTCAATTGGGACTGTAAACTCGATTTATAATGTAACGGTGAACACTTACCTCCTCAGCGTTCGTTCGTTCAACCCTATCCACCCCTATTACTTGAAATGATACTGAAAAGATGTCTTCTATTGTTCGACTTCTTTAAACAAGCTTCTTTTGAGCGTGCTTGGCAACACTTTAGCCGCCCCCATTATCTGTAGAGATATTTCCAAATTGCAAAGATGCCCCCAGTTAAGGCGGATGGATCTACTATATCCAATCCTCACTTGCTAGATGGCGATGGGATTATTATCAGGTATCTTTTTTGTTACGATCTCTATTTCTAGGTCCATCGTGATTTTCTTTTTTGGAATCGCCTCAAAATGTTGTCGTGGTGTGGCGTGTCCCTCGGTTTCGGACGCTTTCGTCATACGTGACAACTTTGATTTCTTTGCTTATCTTCAATTGAGCATGTTGCTGACGAACCTCAAGCAACAAATCAATAAACTTTGAATTCGATCATGTTGCTGCCCCAAGTGCACATCAAAGTTTCTCAAACACAGGAATTCTAACTTCCATATTGTAGGAAATCGAAAGACGATTCTAACGAGCCAAAAATTACTCAATTCGAACTTATAACGAAAAATTTATTGACGAAACAATATTTGAATGAAGCGCGCGTGCTATTGCAGACGTGGCAATGCTGACTGGAAAAGAAAACTGACGTGGCAGTAACTGACAAAACTTTCTACTGACGTGGCAGTGCTGACTGGACCCGAACGTTGTTGATGTGGCATACCGTTAATGAAGCTGACTGTATACGTAGTGCTGATGTGTCGCTAACGTGGATCTCGCCAAGCTACAGATCGGATGAAGAATAGGCTTCATGTTACGCTTTTTTGCAACATTTATTTCTGTTGCATTCTGCTTCTTATTCTTCAACGCTCTCTGGTTCTGTTTTGCAACGCCTTTCATCAAGATTTCACTGCTGTTTGCACAGCTTTCTTCAATCAAGCTGCACGCTTTCTTCAACCTTGTAAAGGTTCCTTCAACCTCGCAACGGTTTCTTCAATCGTTCGTGTGATTTCTTCAACTATTTCGCAATAGTTTCTACAACCTTGTAACGGTTTCTTCAACCTCGCAACGGTTTCTTCAACTGTTTCGCAATAGTTTTTTGAACCCTAACTTTTTCTTTTTTTGTTGATTTTCGCATCGAATTCGTGCACTTTGTTCCGCACCTTTCTCAATGGCAAAACACGATTGTTTTACACGAATCCCCTTAGTCGGCGCCAATGTTTGTACTAAAATTAATTTTAAGCACAAAACACGATTGATTTATGATGATGATTATGAAGAGAAAATAAGACAACAATATAAACAATAAACAATGAAGACAAGAATTTACGTGGTTCGACAAGTAATGCTTACATCCACGGATGAATCCCCTTGGGGAGTGAAGCTTTATTGATATATGTATTACAATGGATTTTCTCTTTTATAGAAAAGCTTATCTAAGAAGATGAAATTTGGTGAAGATGAGTAGAAAATTCTTCCTCCTCTCCTTTTGAGTTGGTATTTGGCTTCTATTTACAGGCAGAAAGTAGATCTAACTTTAGGGGTCAATACTAATAACTTCCCCCACCTGTATAATTCCAAGAAAACAACCAGATTCATGATAAAATTTGTTATTCCCTCTAATACTTATCATAATCCTTATTAATCTTAAATAATTATTATCTTGAATAATAATCATAACCACTTAAGATAATTATCCTCTTTTTGTTAGGATTTTGCAATTATCTTAAACAATTATTATCTTGAATAATAATTATAACCACCTAAGATAATTATCCTCTTTCTGTTAGGATTTATCTGAGCTTCCATAATAAGCAAAAATGGGTTTTTATAATAAACCAACTGGGCTTCAATAATAAGCTAGTTATGTTTCCATAATAAACAAAATGGGCTTCAATAATAAGCCAACTAGGCTTCTTTAATAAGCCTTGGGTTTCTTTAATAAACCGACTGGGCTTCAAAAATAAGCCAACTGAGCCTCTATAATAAGCCATGTGGGTTTCTTTAATAAACAAACGGGTTTCCATAATAAACCAAATGGGTTTCTCCAATAAACCGTATTTCCCGAGTATTGAATAGCTTGTGCGGTGGGAACGTGTACCATTTTAATGGGGTACAAACAGAAAGCAATTAAGTATAAACAGAAGGAATTCTTAAAGTTCTCTTCCACTGGACTGTAAAAGAGTTAGAAGAGCTAAAACTCCCAAGGATTCTCCTCGCAAGGTACTGTCAACGAAGGAATGTAAAGACGATATTCCCCTGAGTCAAAGATTGCCTGAGCCAAGGGAATTTCTATTCGAGATAATGAAATTGGGGATCGTGAACACTTTTAGTTTTGCTTCTATCCGGAGTCTGTCTGGTAAAGGTAAGGGTATTGATGTCTCATATGACTCGGGATTCAAAGATCCCAGTTGCTTGGAGTTTCCCTTTTATAGACATTCAAAGCATAGGTTGCTTTAGGTTTAAGCTAAGATAGCTTTGGAACCAAGCAATCAATATCCACCGTTAGATGAATCTTTGAATATGATTTACATAAACAAGATATACACTCTGGTTAAGTAAAACCGTAACCGAACCGTGTATAAATACTATGTTCCAGGTGGTTAGCTGAAACTAGCCGATATGAACTTATAAGCTTAACATTCATTTTCATAAACTGTAGGATCATAATATCGCCACAACAACAATTCACGAAGATAACGGATAACAACATTGCGAGTCAGTCGCAGAAGATTAAATATAAATGACGCATTGGATGACGCTAGGAGGATATGAAACCTGGCGAAAGTTAAGAAGTGTCGCGAGTACGAATGTTTGTACGTCTGCGACACTTCGCAAGACATTTCCGAAAATAAAGGATAGGTTAGCTGTCATTCACTATGTACTACCCTATATAAAGGGATGAGTGGATCTGTCGTGAGGGAGGTCTTTGGATTGGAGAGCAGGTCATTAGGAGAGAGAAAGAGAGAGAATTTTTGTAAGTTCTTAAGTGTAATTCCATTTTCCTGTGTAAAGATTCAAGAAAATTATTAATAAACATTCATAATTGTTCATCTATTATCTTTTGAATGGATTAGTTTAACAAAATATAGTGAGGGGTGTATTGTGGGATTTCCTGCAACTACATATTGGCGCTAGAAACAGTGCTTTGAACAAAGATTAAAAGAAGAGAATTAACAAGAAAGAAATTTGAGATAATTTTCAAAGAATTTACCAAAAGAGAAATGGCTAGAAGAAGAAATGTACTTGAACAACCGGTGAGAAGAAGTGGAAGACTTGCTGGAGAAAGGAGAAATGAAAGAGGAGAATCGTCAAGGATGAATATGAGGAATGATGAAGAGATTCATGTCCAAGCTTTAATTCCACCGGTAGCAAATGAAATTGTGGATTACGATAGAGTAAGTGTGCACACTTGGAGGACGGATTCTGAGGATGAAAGGGAAGAAGAGCAACAATTGGTAAACAATGGACAAGGAGAAGAAGGTCAAAGAATGAATGGAGAAATGAATCCAGGAAATGAAGAACTCACAAAGATTGGAAACATTGAGACAAACGATACATGAAGAGAGGCGACTAGAGGCAGAGGAACGAGCAAACTTGACAAGACAGGATCATGAATTAAGAATGGAAAATATAAGATTGCAAAATAGAAGATCGAGAAGCACTGCGAGATCGAGTTCAAGATCGACTAGGGAAGAAAGAAGGAGAGCCTTACCAACAGAAGTTACAGAGGTAGAAAACCAACGGGAAGCACAAAATCTCAAATTCGAACATCATGAAAGAAAAGAGGACGCAGAAGATCGTTATATTCCCCATCCCGAGAATTTCCAAGATGAGCGAGAATGAAGAAAATCAAGGAACTAGGCGATTCGGGGGCCAAATGATCCCGGCCAAGGAAGAGCAATCTTGCATGGAAGAGAAGCATTGAGAAGGCAAAAGAGATCGTGGACGACATTGAGAAACATTATGTCGAACAAGCACGCTTAGCCCGCGAGAGAGAGAGTAAGAGCAGAAGTGGAAAACCAAGAATTGGAAGAAGCAATCCAAGCAAAATAATCACGACAACCGAGAGAGGAGGCTAGCACAAGATCGTGTCAATAGAAATACCAATGGAGAATACGAAAGGATGCAGAGGAGAGTTGATAGAGAACCCTGAAGAGAGAACAATAGATATAATGGTGTGCGAATTGATGAAAGAGACGAAGGAGAAAGTCGCAGAGAAAGGAGAGAAGAAAATAGTGGACAAGAAGATCAAAACAGGCATGAACGCAGGAGGCGAGAGGCGAGCTAAAAGACCAAATAGAATCAAATCCTCGAGGAAAATGAGCAAATCTTGAAAGAACTAGCGAGAAATGAGAAAATTGTTAAACAATAGGAAGGAAGGAGGAAGAAGACAAGTTGGATGAAGCCATCGCAGGAAGCTTGCCAAGACTCCTTTCACAATAGAAGTACAAATGGGAGGAATACCACCTAAATGCAATCGCCCGCATTAACCAACATTTTCGATGGAACAACCTCGTGCGATACAACACATCAAGGCTTATATGAGATGTATGTTACGGTGGGAGAATCATGATGCCATATTGTGCAAATACTTCGCATCAAGCTTAATTGGAGAAGCACCGAAATGGTTCGAAGGATTACCGAGAAACACAATCTCGTCATTCAACCATTTACAAACTATTTTCTTGGGAGCGTATATAAGTAACAATTCCACGCGACCGGGAATTGAAGATGTATTCGGATTGAAACAAAGAGTTGGCGAGAGTTTAAGACATTTGACAATGAGATGGAGGACAATGTGCGGTGAAATGGCCGGAAGGGTAGAGGAAAGATATCTCATTTTATCATTTGTAAATGCTCTATTCGCAACAAGTTTGTTATACATTCAAATATTCGTAATTAAAAATACGATTACGATGGGTGATTTCTGCGAGAACTCCAAGAAGAATACATTGCTTTGGAAGAAAGACAAAATGAAATGGAATCATACCCGGTTGCGAATACAAGTTCGAACGCTGCGAATGCAAGTTTATTACCAAAATTTTTAAATTCCGTGGCGACCACTTCGCAAGGGCAACCTAGAAAACGAGAGTTGACGACGCACGCAGAGAAAATAGTGGCAATGGGAAGCCGAGATCGGGAGGAGTTTGATAGAGAAAGGAACTACTACAACGCGGCAACAATAATAAAATTCGAGATTAGATCATATGCAAGAAACTTATGGAGGACAAAGGCGGAATAACCATGGAAGGCCAAGAAATCGCAGAGTGGTATGGGAAGAGATCGAATGCCACCACTAAATGCTAGTGTTGAGAAAATTTGGGAAGCTATACTTGTAATGGAGGACGTACCACCACCATGGAATGCAGGAGTGAACCACAACCAAGTGACAGAAGTCATGAATATTGTTCTTACCATCGCTTTCATGGACATCTCACAAATGATTGCAGAAACATAAAGAGAATCATTCTCAGAATGATTGATCAGGGGAAGTTGACTCATTTTCTAAAGGATGAAGACAAAGGAAAGCAAGTACTAACAACATCACCATCAGAAGTGCAAAGAACAGTTTCAAAGAAGGGAAAAGAAGCATTCGTAATAGAAGTGGGAACAAAGGCCAAAAATCTATTTTGCAACTCTATAGTTCATTCATATCGTACAATTGAAGATTTTCACGATAATGTGCTTAGTAGAGTATATGCAAGAGATTTTCATAACAAAGAAGTGATGAACTTGGCGAGAAAGTCGCAATTGAAAGATTGGCAACTAAAAATTATTTCTTTCTCTCGCTGACGAGATACCCAAAGGAAGAGAAGCACATGATAGCCCGTTGGTGGTGCGACTAGATATTAATCCAAGACCAGTTGATGGAGAAGATGACGAAGCACAAAATTGTTGGGCAATCAATAGAATCCTAATCGACACTCGGTAGTTCGGTGAATATCTGTTTTACCATACTTATAAGACCATGGGTGGAGAGGATGAAAATTTGATTCCTTCAACGTACTACTTGGTTTCAAGACAAACGAACAAACCTAAAGGAGAGGTTCACATGAGGATACCTTTACAAGGGTTATCGGTGACATTTTATTTTGCGTGGTTGACGTGGAATCTCCTTATAACGCATTAATCGGGCGACCATGGCTGCACGAAATCTTGGGAGTAGCATCAACATACCATCAATGCATAAAATTTCCCCATCCAAATGGTATTGGAATTATAAAGGGAGATTGGAAGGAAAGTCAGAAATGTTATGAGGTTGACGTAGAGAGCTGTGAAGAGAGAAATGCTAAAAGGAAAGGTTGGAAACAGAATATCAAAGATGAACAGAGAAAAGAGAAGCTGATGGTAGATACTATAGAGATAAGAAATGAAGAAGCATCGCGAAGTGCCGCAAGAATAGGCGAATGTTACGATGCTGCAACGATAATTGGTTGTAGTTCATCGCGAAGTGCCGTGGAAACATCGAGAAGTGCCGCAGATGAATGCATGGAAGCAGGCGAACGTTACGATGGGAAGGAGTCCTTCAAGGATTGGGATAACGCTGAGGAAAGGACTACAATGAACAAAAGACATAAAAAGTAAGCTGAATAGTCTGTGATAAGTAATCGACAAAGGTATATCAAAGGCAAGACTAAGAAGAAATGATACGTGAGAATTTCGACAAGAAGATTGTACAAGAATCTGAGGCAAAAATGAATGAACAACATTGTGCGATGTCTTCGCAAATTAAATATCAGACAACAATTAAATATGAATGATTGAATAATTTAACAACAATGAATGAATAAATGAATGGGACGAACCTTTATGGCGTACACCCTAGTTCGCGAATTACATTTCGTAAGAGGCAAATGTAAGACCTAAAGTGCGTCATATAAGGGGGTATCTCTTAACATGGCTCAGTGGAAAAGGTTACACCGCCCCCGGAACACGGGTCATGCAGATTTGGGGCCCATGAAAGCCTATCCAGGAGGAGATACCTTGGATTCCCAACTATATATGTAGGTTATACCGGTTGGGCGACCGAGGGTCTCTTTCAAGGAGTCGGCGTATGATCAAGGCGCCCGAGGTACGGTTGAGTCAAGAGTGCGGGGAGCATGGAACTTCCTTACCACTCTTGACAAGTCTTGGCGCATGCCGCACTCGGCCAAGAAAACTCCACTTAGGGTGCAGCCTTGTAACCATAAACTCTATAGGTATAAGGGATAAGAGGCTGCGAAAACAATGGTTGTTGTTAAGACCGGATGGGAGGAGCTAGCCTTGTATGGCCGATGTACGCCTCCTTGAAGGGGCAACCGGGAGGTGATAAGGGCGGCACCCTCCATTAGGGAGCCGATAAGTGCCAAAGACGCAAATGTCACGAGGCTTCGTTTCCGCAAGGAAACTTAGGCTTGTCATATTCAGTGCAATGATCCTGCAGAGGCAATAATACTAACGCGAGGGTAAGACGAGATCAATGGGTCCTTACATGCAAGTGTAAAGACGTCCTGCGATTTCGTCGCAAGACGACAATGTCATGGGGCTTTACTTTCGCAAGAGAATTTAGGCCTGTCATATTGTCGCAAGCCAAATATCCTGCAGAGGCAAAAATACTTGAATAATGATAAGACAAGGTCAATGGGTTTTTACATGCAAGTGTAAAGACGTCCTGCGATCTTGTCGCAATAAAGGGTGGCAGAGTAAGACCTTTACTTAGGAAGGTCAAGCTTAGAAGTCCACCAAAAATGATAAGGCGAGACCAAAAAAAAAAAAAAAAATCTCTTCTTTAATGAAAAGTTCGTGCGATTTCATCGCAATTATAAATTTAAACATCATTCCTGATCAGAAGAAGAAAGTGCGAATATCGAAATTTCATTCTTTCATCCGAAGATGCATAATGCAGGCAAATATGGGGATGGAAAAGATGAAATATTGTTATCCATCTTCCAATGAAAGAGTTATACATTGATAATGTTAGCCAATTATATTACAAGGAAAAAACTGCCAAGAAAGGGGAATGAAGATGGAATTTATGGACAACAAACCCAAGAAGTTTACAAAAAAGATACGAGTAAATGCACATGATATTACACGTGTGGTGAAAGAAACAAAAAGAATTATCTCTTTGGCGATTCTTCTTCTCTATCCGATCCTTCAATTCTATTATTCTCGCCGCCGTAATTTTCTTCTTCGACGGCTTCACTATCGAAATGTCCGAGACAGTGCAAATTCTCGGGAACTTCTTAGGAAAGCCAAGGATATGAAGAAAGAGGGATTTTATGATCTTTACAAACATACTCCATGGCTTCATTATGAAACGAACAGCATCATTATTAAAATTCGCCACCGTAGTTTGAAATCGATTCTTCAACTTGGAATATTTATTCTCGCGAAGGTTGAGATTCTTTTCATGAAATGTGCTTTCTCGATTCAAGTTCTTCAATCCTTGCTTGAAATCTTTTTGGACTCGCAAGTAGACAACGATAAGTCAACAACTCAACAACAATCTTACGGAGAGGTAAGAAACAAGAAGGTATAATAAATAACCTTCTCTGTCGGATATTATATCTTTAACCAAGGAAGTGTGCTCGGTATGAAGACTAACATCAACACCTAAATTATTCCCGGCATTATCTAAGATTTTCGCGGCCCAAGCGAATTCATCATCATTATTTATAATAAGAAGTGAACGAATTTGGTTTTCTCGCTCGTTAAGTAAGGAATTTCGACGAAGCAAGTCATCTCGCTCCATTTGCACTTCGAGAAGGGACTTTTGAAATGTTGCTAATGCCCGGGCACCATTATTAGCAATGCGATCTTTGTCATCTATATGGTCACTAATTTTCTTCCTTAAAATTTTGGTTTTCTCATGAGACTCGAGGTACATTTGTTTAAACCGGTTGGTCAGTACTTAAACTAGATCTCATGCTCAATTTCTAAGAGGCGGTACTTGGTTTGGAGTTCATTTAATGAAAGAGTATTAATTCGCTCGACGAACTACTTAAAGAGTTGTTGAGATGAGCGAGAAGAGTATCATTATCCATAGGTTCGAAATGAATGGAGAAGAATAGCTTCTTCGGAGAGGTTATATACATCTGCGAAAGTAATAAGTCAGGTAGCAACAGGAACTTGATAAAATAAAATAATAAGAGGGAAAAAAATTTTATACCATAAAGTTCTTCGATTAGCATTCTCGAGAGTGGTGACTTTGTCTTTCCGGGCGAAAACTCGATCTCCAATTGTTGGATCTTTTCGCGATATCTCGCAGACTCAACTTCTAATTCTTTGATCCTTGTGCAAGATTGGGTATTCTTCTTCAATTGAATGTTATACCTCCTCTCAAGATCCGAGGCAACCACAAAAGAAGTTTTTCCCTGCCAAGAAAGATAAAAGGCTATTAAGATATAAATTAAAAAATGAAGTTGGAAGGGAAACATAAGGTCGAACATACCAACGAATTAAGTGCATTTAAGAAGCTAGGGGATACGAGATCTAGAAACTCCTTTGAAAGAGTCATTGTCATCCAAAGAGTGTAGCATTGCATACAAGTGGCGAGGCTCTCGCATATAGAAGTCAGGTGAGTATCTCCAATTCCTTGAAAAGAATCCGAGAAGATGCTGAACAATTGATCCATAGGAGAATTGGCTGATTGAGCTTCATTTTGGAAAGTTGAATCCAAAACATTGTCATTATCATCTTCATCTAAGACTCTTAACTTGAGCTAAGATGAGAGGAAGTGAAGCTTTTCGCTTCTTAGATGGTGGAGCAGAAGACTTATCCTTGCGTGCATTGGCTTTAGTTTTGCCTTTAACTTTCGCAGCTATCGCTTCCTCAGCGTCAACCTTCGCATACAAATGAAGATAAGAAATAGAGGCAACAATATTGTTAGATAACACAAAAAGGATATTTCTTACTTCATCCGTAAGCGATCGAAGTATTGCCAAGGTGCTTGCTAGTGGATTTGCCTTGTAACTTTTTCTCAGTTTGACAATCTGGAAAACTTATAAACTCAATGAGTACAAGAGGAAAGAGGGATTGCGATAACAAACCGTGGGGACATACCTCTTCCGCCTTCTTGGGCCACTTAAATTCCCAAGGATGATAGCTGCGAGATTTGCGGGGAGTACATGCGAACCGCTATGTAAGGCCCACTTAAGAGCAAAGGAACAGCCCACCACCTCTCATCTTTAGAGTGGCGAGGAGTAGTGTTCTTACCCGAATGCCAGTCGATATCTTGCATGAGCAATTTATCCTCAGGGATGTTATCTCTTCTCTTCAACCGAGCGGCCCAGCGAGATTTCTTATTTCTCATGCCTATTACGTCATAATTTTCAAAAAAGTTTTCCACAGTGTATTTCTCAGGGATTATTTCTAAATTTACATATTCGGGATCTCTGGCACTGTTAGGATATAGAGATCCTTTGCCACCACGACCGGCAAACTCGAGCATTAGGCGGATACAATCGCCGCATAGCCGATAACGGCTCGCGAGAAGTTAGGATGGGAAAGGATTTCATAAAAAAGTGGCATCTCGGGATCATATAAAGGAATGGGAAGTCCCTGCGAGAAGTTGACCTAGCGAAACAATAATATTGTGATCATCACACCGATGATCGAGAAAAGTCAGCAAAGTGAGTATAGATGAACCTTTTGATTAGGAATGATAGAAAGGGTGAAACCTTGATCTTGCAACTTTTTTCGAGTCTCAATAAAGCGAGGTTTGTACATACGACTAAGTGAAGCCATTATTAATATGGGGAGGGATAAAGAATCGAAGATTAAGATATGATAAAAAAAAGATCGAAGATTTGCGAGAAGCGCGACTTGCGGAAGAAGAAGATAAAAGAAAAGTTGCGAGAGAGAAGACGAAAGAGGAAAAGAGAAAGATATGAAAAATATATATAGAGAGAAACATCCTCGGGGAAACGAGAGCATTTAATGTGAGAAGGGACGTGAGTGGTTAAGAATAAACGATTGGAAGAAACGTGTCAGGAATAGAATGGAGGAGTAGACATCTGTAATAAAGTCCGTATGGAAAGAAGGAACTGAAACAAGTACAAATAAACAATTGCGGCGGTTCGAAAATATTGATTCTCATGACATTCTCTCCTTCGCAGAGAAGACATGAGAAGAGGCAAGATGTAGGATCATAATATCGCCACAACAACAATTCACGAAGATAACGGATAACAACATTGCGAGTCAGTCGCAGAAGATTAAATATAAATGACGCATTGGATGACGCTAGGAGGATATGAAACCTGGCGAAAGTTAAGAAGTGTCGCGAGTACGAATGTTTGTACGTCTGCGACACTTCGCAAGACATTTCCGAAAATAAAGGATAGCTTAGCATGTCATTCACTATGTACTACCCTATATAAAGGGATGAGTGGATCCGTCGTGAGGGAGGTCTTTGGATTGGAGAGCGGTCATTAGGAGAGAGAAAGAGAGAGAATTTTTGTAAGTTCTTAAGTGTAATTCCATTTTCCCTGTGAAAAGATTCAAGAAAATTATTAATAAACATTCATAATTGTTCATCTATTATCTTTTGAATGGATTAGTTTAACAAAATATAGTGAGGGGTGTATTGTGGGATTTCCTGCAACTACATAAACACTTAAGACATTAACCTTGAGTCACAATCATGTGATCAAATAAGTCTATGGTTTTTTTGGATATTCAATCAAATGCTAATTATCTCGTTGAAAATAATCGACATGGTTAGTAGATATACAAATTACAAATACAATTACCATTCGTGAGTCAGGTCAGTCACAGTACGTGTACCGGTTTGTACACTACTAAGCACCACCATGTTTAGGTATGTGTACCGGTATGGACACCTTAAGATTATGATCGGTTCTGGAGTCCACATAACTATTTTAATATACGTAACTATATGGATACACAAACTGAGTACCGGTATGGATACCAAACCAATTCGGTGACCACAATTCCTTTTCGATTTGCATATGGTTATGCATACCGATCCGGTTCACGAGTCAAACATATTTTTACATGATGTGCATAAATATATGCGTACCACAAATCTTCAAGTCGACATATAGCTACTCCGCTATGTGTACGAGTACATGTAATACGGCTTGAGACTTATAGCAGTTTTCCTAGTTTGTAAGACTGATAACACTGTCTTGTATCCGAATCTATAGTAGTTCTATATTTTCTCTAAATCGATTGAAACATTCGCGAATAACATCAATGACACATATCTGTCTTCGAGTCTATTTTCGAATGATAAAACTTGAATCATGATTTTGATTGCGAACAATAAATTTTCCTTAACCGAAATTCATCAAGTCTGAAAAAAAATGTTCATTAAGCTTATTCATTATATTTCGAGAACTAATTAATTATCAAGATAAATTTGACTCGAAATTCTTGTATATGCATGATAGTCTAACTAGTTACGCGACAGCGTCTCAAGGATAAAAAAGTGAATATAACTTGAGAAATAGATGGTTCAGTCTTTGCTTAACTTTTGTTGATGAAGTTTTCCAAAAGCTTCGGCTGATCTTTGCCTTCAAACGGTAAAACAAAATGGCGACTAGTTCGTTTCTCAACTACCTCTATCATAGCCTGAGACATAACTAATTGTAGACTAGAAATCAAGATATATATAGTTTTGAAAAATAAATTTGACAACAAGCTTGAGATAACAACACTTGTGAGTTCGACCGAGAAATTCTCTAACAGATCTCCTCCTTGAGGACCACCTCCACGACCTTCTTTCCCACTTTCACTATTTTTTTTGGTAGCTCCATCACCTCTTTGGCCACTTCTTCCTTAATTTTCATTTTGGTATCGGTATCGGTATCGGATGCATTACACCTCCACTTGGACCCCCACGCTTTTTCCGAGTTCTCTTTGCCACCCTTTTCTTGGAGCCAATTGATGTGTTGTAGAAATTCATAAAATTATTCTATTCTCAGACTTGTAAAGATTTGTTTTTAGACCTAATTTCTAATAATAAAATAAAGAAAATTGAACTGAAAGTGAAACCAAGATTTTAAAAACAACCAAAACTCTGGATTCCACTACTACTCATGATTGAATGATGTTATAAGTATTTCAAAACTCTAGTCAAATTTTAAGTCATTTTATTTCTTAATTCACTAATAATCAGGTATATTCTTAAATATTAATTGTATTCATTAAACATATATTATCAATTGATTTAACAAAGTATAACCTATCATATTGAATCACAAGTAATTAAGAAAATCATGCAATAAATTTAAAACTCCTTTAAGCAATGATTAAGTGAATTATATAATAAAATTAGAGAAAAAAAAATTATAAATAGTTACACATCAATCATGCTGAAAAAGCGGGGGTCTAACAACTTCACCCAATATTTCGCTTAGCAATCTGTATGGACTAACTCCAATATACTTTCAAGAGAATCAACTAGACAGTCAGATTCAATCTTAAGAAAAGTATATCAAAGAGTTATATCTCAATCTCTCAATTTAATCCGTAATCAAACAAATAATAATTTGCGAGCCCGATTGAATATAAGAGAGATAACTTGAACGGTACCAAAGACCAATGTTCAAGGATTAATCAATTTCAATCAACAACCAAAGGTTGGATTTACCAATTGATCAATTCAACGCACAACCAGTGATATTTCAATTATATAACAAAATATAATGCGGAAAAGAAATAACACAGACACTAGAAGTTTTGTAAACGAGGAAACCGCAAATGCATAAAAACCCCGGGACCTAGTCCAGATTGAACACCACACTGTATTAAGCCGCTACAGATACTAGCCTACTACAAACTAACTTCGGTCTGGACTGTAGTTGAACCCTATTTAATCTCACACTGATTCAAGGTAGAATTGAGTTCCTTATGTCTCTGATCCCAGCAGGATACTACGCACTTGATTCCCTTAGCTGATCTCACCCACAACTAAGAATTGCTACGACCCAAAGTCGAAGACTTGATAAACAAATCTGTCTCACACTCAAAAGTCTATAGGAATAGATTAATATGTCTCCCACAGAAATACCTTCGAGTTTTTGTTCCGTATTTTGATAAATTAAGGTGAACAGGAACCAATTGATATACCGGACTTATATTCCCGAAGAGCGGCCTAGAAATATCAATCACCTCACAATAATCTTAATCGATTAGCGAAATAAGATATTGTGGAATCACAAACGATGAGACAAAGGTGTTTGTGACTACTTTTCTATCTTGCCTATCGGAGATATAAATCTCAAGCCAATCTTACGATTGCACTCAATCACGATAGAAACAACAAGATCAGATCACGCAACTACAGAGAAAATAGTTGGATCTGGCTTCACAATCCCTATGAAGTCTTTAAGTCGTTAACCTACAGGGTTTCGTGAAAAACCTAAGGTTAAAGGAGAATCGACTCTAGCTTATACAACTAGTATCACACAAGAGGTGTGGGGATTAGGTTTCCCAGTTGCTAGAGTTCTCCTTTATATAGTCTTCAAATCAGGGTTTGCAATCTAAGTTACATTGGTAACAAAGCATTCAATATTCACCGTTAGATGAAAACCTGATTAGATTCAAGCTAATATCTTTCAACCTTTAGATCAAACTTAGCTTGTTATACACAAATGAAATGTAACTTCATTTAGGTTTGAGTAATTGTACCTAAACGTGTACACCTAGTTGGCCAACAATAGTTAGCCATATGAGCACTTTCATATAAACCTTATTCATCTTCACCATAACTAGTTCAAATGACTCAAATGAACTATTTAGAGAGTTGTTTAATTGCTTAGATCTTATAGAAGTATACAAGACACAATCGAAGCAAAAATGGTTTTGATTCACTCGAATCGATTCATGAACATTATAGCCATGGTTTGCAAAGATTGTATTTCTTAATATATAAATGTTTTAGTTCATGAACAAACCGATTTTAGGAAGTAACCTACCTAAGTATGCAAACAGGTACGGGTACTTAAGTAACCGGATTGAGTTTGTTTTTTCACTTTCAAACTCCAACAGAAATTCACGGACGTGAACTTTCCGCCAGTATGTGTACCTGTACGCATACTCACCCGGATTTCCTACAACCGCTAGTATGCGTACGGGTACACATACTTTGGGTTCCCGGTTTTGGACTTTTACACAAATGTGAGAACACACCATGTTTATATCCAAAGATGGTTACATGTTCTAAACTCTCATTTCAATCATTGAAACTTTCTTAGAGGATGTTATATAGTTGTTATTCACAAACTATTTTCCATCAAAGCGATTTTCAAGTTATTGAAATAATCAACATGACTTTCGTCACGAGTAAAGATGAACTTGGCCAAAGCAAAAGCTTACCAATGCATATTTCGAGAAATAGATAAGCGTGATAAACTCGTCTTGAAATAGGAAATGTGTATAATCGAAGTCTATATAGGAATACGATTTTTGTCTCAAAATAAGAGATAGAGTAGATAGACTTTTGAGTGATAGATAAGTTCAAGTCTCCACATACCTTTTTGTCGATGAAGTTCCAAAAGTTCCTTGAGTAGTTCTTCGTCTTCACATGATGAACGTCGTGGAGTCTAGAGCTCAACTACACTTACTATCCTAGTCCGAGTCTTAGCTTTAAGTAGACTAGAAATCAAGACTTATAGTTTTGGCAACTAAACTTGACAAACAAGCTTGAGATAGCAACGCTAGCGAGTTCGACCGAGCAGTGCTCTAACAATCTCCCCCTTTGTCAATTTTAGTGACAAAACTATCAATACATATGGAATACAAAATAAATAAACTTTATAGCTTCTCATCCAAATGCTTGATCTCATTGGTTCTTCAATATTACTCGAAATCTTCGTCACTTCCAAGTACTCCAATGTTTCTAAAGATGTTAAGTTCAGCATCATCGTTGTTGAAGTTCCGTAGCCATAACAATGAGAAAACAATAGCTCTCAATCATTGTTATACAATGGCATAATATTAATTACATAACATCAAAGTTCAATTGTATCACAACTTCGACAACAATACTATGGTGATATGTATCACTCCCCATTAGTCAATACTTCATCTCACATGAAAACCACTCTCCTTTACATAATGATCCGAAAACCATATGTATTGGTAGTGTGAACTACACATTAATTCTCCCCCTTTTTGTCAATAAAATTGGCAAAGGTACGAAAATTAGTGGGATCCTAATGAAATTTCCATAAAGATATTTCATGACCAAAAGAAAAGCACATATCAACTTTTTTAGATGCAATCATATAACCGAAACTAAATGCATTCATCAAGGAGTTTATAAAGATACAAGATAATCACTATAATATTCCACAGCCGCACTCCCCACAAAGATTTGGCAATTAAGCACAATTTTGAAATATGAACTCTCCCACATAAAATGTCATTCCCGAAAGAACAACAAGAGCGACCTTACTTTCACAAGAAAAGAAGGATTTCTTTGGACACTAACAAATCACATAAGAATATGAATTTGGATCCAAAAATCTCAATTAAATTAACCACAAGAGAACCCATGATTAATTCAATCGGAAATGCTCATATACGAAAACTTACGGAGCCACACAGTATTTTCATAAAAATATGGATCAGGGAAGATCAATACTGCGGAATAAACAAAGATTCATTCTATTCTTCATCACTATTTGCACAATGACATATAATAGACTTAATCTTTGTAAACAAAAGCTCATCCGATCTTCCATCAATATTTTCATAATGACATAATAGGCTTATATTTTGTTTGTCAAAAGTTCATCCAATATTTTATCAATACTTGCATACCGACATATGAAAGACTTAACTTTTGACCATGTATGGGACAATTATAGTTCACGGACGCAAACATACATATCCCATAACAAGTTGCAATATATGAAACCATAAAGATTAATACTGCAAAATCATCTTCCAAATAAACTTTAGAATTTAAATAAATAAATCTAAAAACATTGCAAGATGAAAATCGTGGGAAATAGCTATGTGTACTCACAATAATGGCTATTCCAAACCCTAGTTATCCTTCTTAAAACATAAGAATAAATTCTCATAAGATGTTTCCTAGATATTAAGACCTTCGGAAAAAAAATTATCGTCCTCGAACTCCTTGTCGTCAACAACCATTGGGATATAAGGTTCATGAAGAAAGGAGTTGATATAAACAAACCTTTTTGACTGATGCCGAATCAGGGCCTTCTGAATTTCAAGAGTCTTAAACACAAAAGCCTTTATTTGCTGAATCTCCTTCCTTGTCTCCTTCAACTCTTCAAGAACATCAGAAAACTTCTGAGAATTTAAAGGAACAACTCTTGGCTTCCTCACATTCCTTCTTTTTCTTTTCAAAGTTGGAGGTAATGGAGATTTAACTTTTTCCTTCATGATTGATGGCTTAACAATCATATTAACATCTTTTTATAAGTCGATGTAACGCTTGGAGTATCCATATAACCAGAATTATGAGAGGAAATCACAAGATAATCTCAACAAGCAGTCTTATGATAAAAAGAGTTTCTTAGAGAAGGAAAAAAAGAATGTAGGGTTACGAAACATTTATACACTCAAAGGATTCATGTACACACAACTCATACCCTACAAAAGGCAGAATTGTCTATTTAACCCTCTTTTATTGACTAAACGGGGAAGTCCTTTCCAATATCAATTAGATATGAAAAGCGGCACGAATTCCAGACTTTACAATGCTCTCAGAGAAAAAACAATAAAAAGAAAATCAAAACAATCTAGAAGACTTTTATTTTCCTAAAGCCTGAGGTGTGCAAAATCTTGTCTCTTTTGATCAGGCACATGAGACAAGATGCACTAATCAACATAATTTAAGTTATGTTGGGGTGAACTCTGTCCACCATATCCTTTTCGAACGGAATTCATAGAGCCCTGTTTCTCATAGTGTTTAAACCATAAATTTCTTTCTAATGATCTAGTCTTTTCTTTGAAAACTAACTTCTTTGAAGAAGAGATATGATTATATAACTCTGATGATTTTTGAACAAGTTTTAGCTTGTTTGCTAATCGATTCGCTCTTGTTTGAAGTTTGTTGACATATCTTATCTTATGTTTATACTTAAAACATTTTGATAACTCATGTCCTCTGAGATAACAATAAGGACATGTCAACTTAGTAAAGGATTCAGATGCCCGAGATGTGTACGCAGCTAGACACATAGTGGAACCTCAAAAATCAGAAAAAGAGTTTCCAGTAGAAACATGTAGATCAATTTTTTCTTCCAGATCGGTTGAGATTTCTTCTAAAAGAATATCAAGATTGATGTATGTATTGCTACAATTATCAAAATAAATATTTTCACAAAGAAGTACAACACTTGACTTTTTGTCTTCATTAGAATCATAGTTGTCAGACATTTCATCAAGAGTTGCAGCTAGACCTTTGTTCCCGGTGTATTATTTACGATTTGGACACTCATTTGCAAAATGGCCAAAATCTTTACACTTAAAGCACTGAGGCATATCCTCGTTATCAGTTTCATCATTATCCTTGTTTTTAGGAGGAACATGATTATGGGGTTTATCTGATGACCTGGGTTTATCTATGGAGAACCGTTTACTTCTCTTCAAAAGAAGGTCCCTAAATTATTTTGTGATCAATGAGACTGACTTGTCAAGATATTCATCTGATGAATCATCCTCATAAAGATCATCTTCATAGATGCAAACACTTTTACTTTTGTCAAGTAATTTAGTGTTCTTTTGTGCTTTGAAAGCAACATCCTTTCCGGATTTGGATGTATGCTCATGATTAAAGATCTTTAACTTCCCAACCAGAGTATTTCTGGAAAGAGTTGCGAGATTATTTCCTTCAACGATAGCATGCTTCTTAGAATCATATCCAGATGGCAGAGATCTGAGAATCTTCATCACAATGTCCTTTTCAGGAATAGTCTTAACCAATGCAAAGGATGCATTAACAATTTTAAACACTTTGTGATTAAACTCATCAAATGAATCTTCATCTGCCATATGAAGGTTTTCCCAATCAGAATTTAGGTTTTGAAGCCTAGCTTCTTTTTCATAGGTATTCCCTTCAAATACGGTATCTAAGATATCCCAAGCTTCTTTAGACTTTGTGCAAGTAATCATATGATGCTGAAGATCTAGGGAAATGGCATGTAGCATTTAAGTCGTCAGAATTTTGCTTTGCAGCAATGATTTCTTCTGGACTATATCTACAAATATCCTTAGGTATAGATACATCGCCCCTTCTGTATTAACCGGAGGATCATAGCCATTAATGATAGGGTATAGAATACACCTTATTTATTATCTATTGATTATGCTTTCTTTGCTATTTTTCTTGTAAATTACGTATTTTATGTGTGTTTTGAGTTTTATAGTTACTTTGGAGTCGCACGGAGAAAAAGAAGAAGAAATCACCCGATTTGAGCAAAAGGGAAAAATAGTCATTCATGGGCGAACACTATCTGGAGCCCAGTCAAGGTTAAGGGGCAACTTTTTTTGGGAGGAGTACTAAATACAGCCAGCTGTGGTTAAGGGGTTGCCAGTTGAGTAGCCCTTATCAGGAGTGACCGGGTGTCATTATCCAGCCTTATCCTAAACCTAAATCGAGAGAAGACTTTTCTCTCATTTATCTCATTCTTTCTACCTGAAATTGAAGCAAGAATGCCGTCTGTTAATACCAGATCGAGCACAGGGAGAAGAATGAACACAAAAAGGAGATGAATCTGTGGTTGATACGTGAAGAAGAAATCGATGATGAATTCAAGTCAGGGATTGAAGGAGTTAGGGTTTACTGTTGCTGTTGCTGTTGATCAATTGGGAGTGAAATCAAGAAGCCGAGTTTGAGATGAAATGATAGTGCAGGAAGGATGGCAAGATGGTGATGAATAAAGGGTTAAACTCGGATTCGATTGAGAGAGAGAACAGATCGAGAGTTAGAAAGAAAGATTGAGAAACTAATTAGCAGAGTGGGTGTGAATTAATCTTTGTTGAATCGCTAAAAATAAGATCGAAATGAAATCGTGGTATGAGGAATTGGTGATGCTGTGATGAAGTTGGTTTTAATTCAGGATTGATGTTTCACAGATGGTGGTGAATTGATAAGGGTTTGCTGTTGCCGTTGAATCAGTGAAAATGGTCTTGAATCTGTGGTTAATAAGGGTTCCGATTATTTCTGCGATTGAAGAACAGAGTTGGGTTGGATACAGAACCAGAGGGAAGAATTAGTGAAGCTGGTGAAGATCGATTGTATAAGGATGAAAAGATGTTGATGTTGTTGATTGGGTTTAGCTCGGATTTGAGTTTGGATCGAGTTCAGATGATGCAGTGGTGAGTCTGTTGGTGGAATAAGAAGGCAACACTGATGGAATGGTGTCGCAGGTCTGAGAATTACAAGAATGATGGAATGATGTTGTTGAAGCTACAATAGATGTATGTTAGGATTCTTAACAGGAGAAGACCAAAAATAGGCCTGAAAAATGGCCGGGAATCAGCCAGAAACAGAGGAAACTCTGTCCAATTTTCTGCTCCGACGATTCAACTCAGTACCGACAACCGACCCAACTCAACTGAGTAAGATCCAGTAAGAACGAGTAAGATGCTGACTCGTCTAACTGACCCTCCTTCCCCTTGACCCATTGACTGACAGCTTGACCCATTTGATCGTTACTTTGGACGGTGCCATGAAGGAATATTCTGTCGACGGAAAAGATTATACCAGTGGCCGGCGGTGATTTTTCTGGCCGGATTCCGGTGATCCCAATAATTTTCCGGCGGACCAATATGTGCAGAATTTTGTGAAGAGTATTCTAGACTCATGGGTGTGAAGACTTGGGTTTGGAATTGGATGGAGAATTTGGCTCGAATTTGGAAAGAGAAGATAGAAGATTTGAGAAAGACTTGGACTTGGAAATTGAATTACAAAGGGAAAGGGATTCTATTCCTTGGAAGATTTGGAGAGCATTGAAGCCTATATAGAGAAGTTCTCTACAACTTTTACACATCTTTTACACACACAACACTTCTCTTTTCTTTATTCTTTGTGTGAACTTCTTAACATGAGTAGCTAATTTTATTATTGATTGAGGATGAATTCCTAGTTCTTAACATATGATTTGAGTTTTGTTTTCAATTCTATCTTGAAGTTTTTCACATGATTATCGTTTGTTTTTACTAATAGGAATGTTTATTCATTCATGGTTGATTGATAGATTGTTTAGAGTGCACGCTAAATTGATTTGTTAATTTGATCTAAAGCTAGTGAAAGTTAGGGGATAAGTAATCGTTTCTTGACTCTTTACACAAGTAGCAAACACGATACCTTGCGGAGGGATTCCGTGGAGCAATTGTGTGTGAAAACAACGTTAGCAAGTAGACCTTGATCTAAGAGTCTAACTACTAATATCAACCTAATAAGTTTATAAATCTTAATGTGTTTATTTAAATTACATCTTGAGTGATCTACTACTAGGTGGTTTGGTAAATAGAATCCGGTAGTCGAGAACTTCCGTATCCGGTGATACAAGGGATTTAGGGGTTTAGCACTGATCTAGCTGCTTTACCTACGGTTGGTGATAATCTGTGACTAATAAAAAGTGGAAAAGAACATAATTTGAATCATTGTTTTGCAACGAAGAAGGATTCCTTGATCTTGTCTCTCTTATTGATTTAAACTTTATCTTTGAATTGCTTTGTTTATTTTCTTTTGCTTTTTAAAACAAACCCCCCTTTTTGTGACAATTAAACAACTAAAAATCTCTTGCTCCTCGTGGGAACGAACTTAACTACCACTATATTACTTGTTAATTGAGTGGAAAAATATTCACTAATTTGCTGTGGTTACGACACGCAACAAATTTTGGCGCCGTTTCCGGGGAGCAACGAACGATTTTAGTTGTTTTTATTTTTCTTTTTGCTTTATTCTTTCTTTGTTAGATTCTATATTGTATCTAACTTAGTTTTTGAGAATCTTGTTTCAGGTGCTATATCTTTGGTGAATGCTTAAAGAGGGCAGACCGAGTCCAATACGTCTTCGATCTGGCACTCAACTAAAGGATTTCATTCAAGCGGTTAACACTCCGCTTCCTCCTTCTTCATCAAGTGAGTTCGCAGATTCGGACATAGAAGAAGAAGCAATGGTTGATCGTACACTCAAGGACCTAGCTTCTCACAGGCTCGATACACAACAATGGTGTATCCAAACTAACTCAACCTTCGAGATTAAGCCGGGGTTGATTAGAGAGTTACCAAAGTTCCATGGCATGGTGAATGAAGACCCAAACAAACATCTTATGGACTTATATACCATAGTTATGGCCATGCTTCCACCGGAGACTAATGAGGATGGAGCAATGTTGAAAGCTTTCCCGTTCTCTTTGGCGGGCAATGCTAAGGAGTGGTTGTATTATTTGCCTTCCGGAAGTATCACAACATGGAATGGGATGAAGAGACTTTTCCTCGAGAGGTATTTTCCTGCATCAAAAGCTACTCAAATTCGCAAAGAGATTTGTGGGATGAAGCAAAATGTGGGAGAGTCATTGTATGAATGTTGGGAGCGATACAAGAAATTGGTCGCAAGCTGTCCACACCACCAATTCAGTGATGTTATGATACTACAATACTTCTACGAGGACTCCAACCAAGTGATAGATCTCTTCTTGACGCCGCGGGTGGTGGTGCACTAGTGAACAAGACGGTGACCCAAGCTACCGAGTTGATTGAAAGTATGGCTGCGAACTCGCAAAAATTCTACACAAGAGATGAACCAATGGTTAGGCGAGTGCATGAAGTTAGTGATTCATCATCACATCTTGATCAAAGGATGGGTAACATGGAGAAAATGATGCAAAGGATGGCTGCGGTTATCATACCTTCATATGATGAAGAGTTGGAAAAAGTAAATGCTTTATTTCCAAATCAAAGGCCAAGGTACGATCCATACTCAAATACTTACAATCCCGGTTGGAAGGATCATCCCAACTTTATCTATGCAAATAAGCAAGCGGCGGTTCCCAATCCGTATGAGCAACAAGGTGGTTTCCAACAACAACGCTTCCAACCACAACAAGTCAAGGAACAAGATTCTTCAATTGATGACAAGCTCAATGCATTGATGCAAGGTATCACCACTTTGGTTCAACAACAACAACAAAAGACCGATTCGGCAATTAAGGCTTTGGAAATTCAAGTGGGGCAATTAGCGACCGATGTGAATCTATTGAAAGCTCAAGCATCCAAAAAGCTTCCTTCACAACCATTTGTGAATCCAAGAGAGAGTGTTAATGCGATTTCCTTAAGGAGTGGGAAACAAGTGGAGCAACCAAATCAACAAGATGAGGTGCATGAAGAGTTACTCGAAGACAAAGAGGAAACCACACCAAAGGAGAATTCCAAGGAACCGGTTCCTACTTTCACAACTCCACCCCCTTTCCTAACCGATTTGCTAAGTCAAGGAAAGAATTGGAATACAAGGATATTTGGGACATCCTTAAGAAAGTACAAGTCAATATTCCACTCATTGAAGCTATTCGTCAAATTCCTCGTTGTGCAAAGTTCTTAAAGGAGTTGTGCATGAAGAAGAAAAGGTTAAAAGGGAATGAAGTCATGAGTGTGGGGGAGAATGCTTGGCGTTCATTCTCAAGAAACTCCCACCAAAATTAAAGGACCCCGGTAGTTTCACTATACCTTGCACAATTGGTAAAACAAGGTTTACTCGAGCTTTACTAGATTTGGGAGCATCGGTTAATGTTATGCCTTCCTCGATTTATGATTCTTTGAATCTTGGTCCTCTTAAGGAGACCGGGGTAGTTCTTGAACTTGCTAACCGATCTAATGTTTACCCGAAAGGGATTGTTGAGAATGTTTTGGTGCAGGTTAATGAGCTTGTATTTACGGCTGATTTCTATGTCTTAGACATGAATGATGAGAATTCTTCCAAGTCTACACCTTTGCTTTTTGGTAGACCATTCTTAAGCACCGCCGGAACGAAGATTGATGTCCAAAATGGCACCTTGACTATGGAGTTTGATGGTGCACTCATCCACTTCAATATCTTCGAAACAATGAGATACCCTAGTGATGTGAAGTCATGTTTTCCGTGAAAGAGATTGATGCGGGCTAATGAATCGTGCAAGAGCTAAGTCGGGCCGTCGACTTTAAAACAAGCGCTTAATGGGAGGCAACCCATAGGTTTTGTATTTCTTATCCTTTTGCTATTTGTTTATTTATTTTTATTGTTCCATATCATGTTAAAATTTCCCACCTTGACTTTACTAGGACGATTCAATTACATTGAGGACAATGTAAGGTTTAAGTGTGGGGGAGTGGTTAAGCATGTATTTAAAAAAAAAAATTACTTAAAACCTCCAACTTTTAGAGATTTTAGAGGCACTAGCATACTTCTAGGTATGTTTACATAGAGATTCTGACCGGCATAACTGAACTTGGAAGTGTTAGGGAACTACGTTCGGATTTCTTGCTTGTTAGAGTGTTAAATAATGGATTTAATCATGCCGGTGATGCAAATTAGGAGCAGGGAGAAATGCATTATTAGAGTTGTTGATCAATCATTAGTGGAGACTACCCGTATTTATATCATGTGAGGCACCGACCAAATTTTTTCCATCTAACTAAAGAGCTTTCTTTTGAGTGTGTGTCACCGTACGTTAATTCCAGGTAGAATGGTGAGCTACCCAACTTCACACCAATTTTTCAGCACTACTCTTTGATCTCTTGAGTGTTAATTTTTTCAATCATGAGGGTGACGTCTATAGATGAAATCCTCCTTCTTGTAGTTCGATTTGCAGTTAGCACCATTCTCTCCACAACAACGGGTCCATAAAAACAACATCATCATCAACAAGGAGCGACATCAAAATCTACAAGGAAAGTTGGAGAAGTTCAAGGTTTACAAGCAACGAAACGAGAAAACGAGCAAATTTCAAATTCAAGTAAAGCAACATACAAAGAGCAGATTTTTACATATATGTTTAGGACTTACAATACAATGAGGTAATTTTATACATACAAGTTGAAGACTTATTCACAAGAGCGAAGAAACTAAAAAGGTGAGAATTGTTGAAGTTATGATTTCGAGACGATACAAGTTGTGAAGAATCAAGCGGTAAAATACTTCTCCCACGGCCACGGTTTGTTTTATTTTCACTTTGTATTTTATTTCTCTTGTCTTCATACAATCAAAAAAAATAAAAATAAAAAAAATAATAATAATAATAAAAAAAATGAGACAAGAGAAAAATTTATCATTGTTTTTATTTTTATTTAATAAGCCGTGGGGAAGGAAAATCTATAAGGAAGTCTCAAGCGACAAGAAGGTAAAAAGGTTACAAATTGTCAAGGAATTACGAAATTCAAGAGTTTATCATTAATAGTTGAAACCGGAGACGAAGACCAAGAAGATAAAGACGAGGAGCGGAAGATGTTTCTATTGGATGCCGTGAGAGTGGTGTTATCATAATTGGCGATCGGATGTGAAGGTGAGTAAGTAATCTCATCCTCGATAATAGTGGTTGATTTCCTTTCTTAGAGATCGTCAGAAAAATGGTTTTCCAAAATGTTAAAAGATGTGGGTTTTTAAAATATTTCGGAAGTTGTCCTTCCCACCATTCAACGTGTTGCAGGAATTCTCTCTTCATTCCTATCTGCACACATGTGAGACCCATAAAAAGACCGTCTTTTTGAGTGAAATTATCATAAAATCATTTTTGGTGAGGCACAAGTCGAGGCGAAATGCTTATTGATCGCTTCTCAAACACGCGTTCTCTCATTATGGTGTGGTTATTTCTCACTCAACATTTAAGAATGAGAATATGTTCTTTAGTATTTCTAACTTCTTATTACTAGCATGCAGAAACTCTATGTCCTCATAACTCCTTGGATGCTTGGGACGCTTTGAAGTTGTAAGTTTTAGTTTGATTTGCTCGAGGACTAGCAAAGTCTAAGTGTGGGGGAATTTGATAGGGTGTAGAATACACCTTATTTATTATCTATTAATTATGCTTTCTTTGCTATTTTTCTTGTAAATTGCGTATTTTATGTGTGTTTTGAGTTTTATAGTTACTTTGGAGTCGCACGGAGGAAAAGAAGAAGAAATCACCCAATTTGAGCAAAAGGGCAAAATAGTCATTCATGAGCGAACACTATCTGGAGCCCAGTCAAGGTTAAGGGGCAACTCTTTTGGGAGGAGTACTAATACTGGCCAGCTGTGGTTAAGGGGTTGCCAGTTGAGTAGCCCTTATCAGGAGTGACCGGGTGTCATTATCCAGCCTTATCCTAAACCTAAATCGAGAGAAGACTTTTCTCTCATTTATCTCATTCTTTCTACTTGAAATTGAAGCAGCAGCTGCTGCTGTTAATACCAGATCGAGCACAGGGAGAAGAATGAACACAAAAAGGAGATGAATCTGTGGTTGATACGTGAAGAAGAAATCGATGATGAATTCAAGCCATGGATTGAAGGAGTTAGGGTTTACTGTTGCTGTTGTTGTTGATCAATTGGGAGTGAAATCAAGAAGCCGAGTTTGAGATGAAATGATAGTGCAGGAAGGATGGCAAGATGGTGATGAATAAAGGGTTAAACTCGGATTCGATTGAGAGAGAGAACAAATCGAGAGTTAGAAAGAAAGATTGAGAAACTAATTAGCAGAGTGGGTGTGAATTAATGCTGTTGAACTGCTAAAAATCAGATCGAAATGAAATCAGGGTATGAGGAATTGGTGATGCTGTGATGAAGTTGGTTTTAATTCAGGATTGATTTTTCACAGATGGTGGTGAATTGATAAGGGTTTGTTGTTGCCGTTGAATCAGTGAAAATGGTCTTGAATCTGTGGTTAATAAGGGTTCCGATTGTTTTTGCGATTGAAGAACAGAGTTGGGTTGGAGACAGATTCGAAAACCAGAGGGAAGAATTAGTGAAGCTGGTGAAGATCGACGGTATATGGATGAAAAAATGTTGATGTTGTTGATTGGGTTCAGCTCGGATTTGAGTTTGGATCGAGTTCAGATGATGCAGTGGTGAGTCTGTTGGTGTAATAAGAAGGCAACACTGATGGAATGGTGTCGCAAGTCTGAGAATTACAGGAATGATGGAATGATGCTGTTGAAGCTACAATAGATGTATGTTAGGATTCTTAACAGGAGAAACCCAAAAATAGGCCTGAAAAATTGTCGGGAATCAGCCAGAAACAGAGGAAACTCTGTCCAATTTTCTGCTCCGATGATTCATCTCAGTATCGACAATCGACCCAACTCAACTAAGTAAGATCCAGTAAGAACGAGTAAGATGCTGACTCGTCTAACTGACCCTCCTTCCCCAATTGAAAAAGCGGGGGTCTAACAACCTCACCCAAAATTTTGCTTAGCAATCTGTATGGACTAACTCCAATATACTTTCAAGAGAATCAACGAGACAGTCAGACTCAATCTTAAGAAAAGTATATCAAAGAGTTATATCTCAATCTCTCAATTCAATCCGAAATCAAACAAATAATAATTTGCGATCCCGATAGAATATAAGAGAGGTAACTTGAACGGTACCAAAGACCAATGTTCAAGGATCAACCAATTTCAATCAACAACCAAAGGTTGGATTTACCAATTGATCGATTCAACGCACAACCTGTGATATTTCAATTATATAACAAAATATAATGCGGATAAGAAATAAACACATGCATTTAAGTTTTGTTAACGAGAAAACCGCAAATGCAGAAAAACCCTGGGACCTAGTCCAGATTGAACACCACACTGTGTTAAGCCGCTACAGACACTAGCCTACTACAAACCAACTTCGGTCTGGACTGTCATTGAACCCTAATCAATCTCACATTGGTTCAAGGTACAGTTGCCTTCCTTATGTCTCTGATCCAAGCAGGATACTACGCACTTGATTTCCTTAGCTAATCTGACCCACAACTAAGAATTGCTACGACCAAAATTCGAAGACTTGATAAGCAAATCTGTCTCACACAGAAAAGTCTATAAGAATAGATAAATCTGTCTCCCATAAAAATACCTATGAGTTTTTGTTCCGTCTTTTGATAAATCAAGGTGAACAGAACCAATTGATATAACAGACTTATATTCCCGAAGAACAGCCTATAAATATCAATTACCTCACAATAATATTAATCGATTAACGAAACAAGATATTGTGGAATCACAAACGATGAGACAAAGGTGTTTGTGACTACTTTTCTATCTTGCCTTTCGGAGATATAAATCTCAAGCCAATTTTACGATTGCACTCAATCACGCTAGAAACGGCAAGATCAGATCACGCAACTACAGAGAAAATAGTTGGGACTGGCTTCACAATCCCAATGAAGTCTTTAAGTCGTTAAACTACATGGTTTCGTGAAAAACCTAAGGTTAAAGGAGAATGGACTCTAGCTTATACAACTAGTATTACAAAGGAGGTGTGGGGATTAGGTTTCTCGGTTGCTATAATTCTCCTTTATATAGTCTTCAAATCAGGGTTTGCAATCTAAGTTACCTTGGTAACAAAGCATTCAATATTCACCGTTAGATGAATACCTGATTAGATTCAAGTTAATATCTTTCGATCGTTCGATAGAACTTAGCTTGTTATACACAAATGAAATGTAACTAATTGTACCTGAACGTGTACACCTAGTTGGTTCAACAATAGTTAACCAATGGTTATCCATATGAGCACTTTCATATCAACCTTTCACCATAACTAGTTCAAATGACTCAAATGAACTAGTTAGAGAGTTGTTCAATTGCTTAGATCTTATATAAGTATACAAGACACAATCGAAGCAAAAACGGTTCTGGTTAACTCGAATCGATTCATGAACATTATAGCCACGGTTTGCAAAGATTGCATTTCTTAATATATAAATGTTTTAGTTCATGAACAAACCGATTTCTGAAAGTAACCTACCTAAGTATGCTAATAGGTATGCTTACTTAAGTAACTGGATTGATTTCATTTTTTCACTTTCAAACTCCAGCAGCAATTCACGGACGTGAACTTTCCGCTAGTATGCGTACATGTACGCATACTCACCCGGATTTCCAACAACCTCCAGGACGCGTATGGGTACGCATACTTTGAGTTCCCGGTTTGGTCTTTTACACAAATGTGAGAACCTATCATGTTTATATCCAAAGGTGGTTACATTTTCTAAACTCTCATTTCAATCATTGAAACTTTCTTAGAGGATGTTATATAGTTGTTATTCACAAACTATTTTTCATCAAAGCGATTTTCAAGTTATTGAAATAATCAACATGACTTTCGTCACGAGTAAATATGAACTTGGCAAAGCGAAAGCTTACCAACACATAT
>JAJJWW010010046.1:0-67158 GCA_023531295.1 Papaver armeniacum
GAAAATGCGAACCCTAATTCTGCTAGTTGAGTTCCCACCAAAACTTGGAATTTGAATGAAGAAGATGACCTCCCCCTAACAGAGATGGGGGTGCGTTTAGCAGGTGACTCCCTGGGGTGCAAATAGTGATTGAGGTGCCCCTTAACCAAAGTGAGAGTCCGCATAGCAAATGTCCTCCGGGGTGCTTTAGACAACTTTTCGAGCCGATTTTTCCAAAAATATTTTATTCCCAAAAAATACCTACACACACATAAAACACCATAATAAGTATAAAAATGAGCATTAACAATACAAAAAATTGAGGACAACTTAGACACAAAAATGTGTCTATCAAATACCCCCAAACTTATTATTTGCTAGTCCTCGAGCAAATTTATTTCTAGAAAATAAAATCCAAACTCACTAGGTGGCCCTAGTGACCGAGTTATAGTCTCGGGAGGGTTTACCAGAGGTGTACCCACAAAACCTTTACTCCAGACCCTAGCTATCTACGCAGAACCTTGAAAGGCACTAAAGAATCTCCTTGGTTGGCATACAATCATTGACTATAAGAGGAAGTACTCTGATGCGAAATTTCAATTGATGTACACAAGTTTGCACTCAAGCATACTAAAATTCATATATAAGTCACAAAGGTCTACTCAGATAGTTTTTGTACATCATAACCGGAGTCAACCAATCACATGGAAAGATTAAGAAGATGGATGTAGAGAAAAACGTAGATGGTTTTGATATTGACTAAATTTGAACCTATCCTAATGGACTGAGATACCGGTCTGACTAATATCAACACAGCTGGCATATATAAGGGAACCAGCGGGTGATAATCCTAACTCTAGGTCAACATAGCTGGCATATACAAGGGCACCAATGGTCGACTTTGTTGAATTTATTCCGGTTGGTCTGATGGTCTGGTCTAAATTTTTATTTTTATTTTTTATTTTTTTTGTATCTCAATCACTCTATTTCACCCAATCACTTATAAGAAAAATAAAAACAGAAGGAGAAAAGTATTCAACGAGATATGGCGAAACTACCATGTTTTTTTTTTTTAATTCTAACACCTGAGCTCTGTGCTTTTATTAATATACTCTATAGATGTTTCCATCTAATCAGATTGGTTCCTCAAATCCTACAACCAAGATGCTCCCATCCACTTAGATTGGTTAGTGTCATCCTTAATAAACATAAATTTCTAGGCCATGGAGTTTATTTATTGCAACTAAAAAGTTTCTCCCATACCCCCAAACTTAAATCTAACATTGTCCTCAATGTTCTAAAGATAAAATTAAAAGCATGAACAATGAGAAACTGTTACCATTTGAAGCAAACGAGTTAAGGAAAGATGTTACCGTGTTGCAAGAGCATGGGTTACCTCCCAATAAGTGCTAAGTTTAAAGTCTTCAGCCAGACTAAGAAAGAACTAGTCACCTCGCAGAATCATATAGCAGTAACTGGAATAACTGTGGGTCATCTGGATCAAAAAGTATTACCCAAAAGAAGAGAAAATTGCAACAGACCATGAAGATACCGAACATACCCTTAATTAACTTTTTGTTTAAGACAACTATATCTAGTTGTGGCTCAGGTTCAGGCTCTATAAAAGGGTCTAAATAAAATTTTTTCATGGGCTGGACTTCCTCAAAAGAAAGATTCTTAAGATCAGGTTGTAGAGTTTGGAAATACTCAAGTAGGAACTTAGAAGCACATAACAATAACCTGAATAATTGGGGATCCTCTAAGTCAATCAGATTTAACTCACACAGCTGACCACAATGAGAGTGGTGGTCTTCTTTAAACAAACGTGTCGACCCTAATCTCCTAAAGTAATTATGTTTAGTCTCAGAACTTAATAACAAACACATTTGAAACTCATACGTTCCCACATTTGAAGAAAAAGTTTTTGGTGGGAAAACAAAGTCAATCAAGGTATCGTAGCCTGGGATAACCACATAAACCATAGGATGGGTTTCTAACAACTGAACTTCCTTATGGACATTACTAGGCTCAGGAAAATGTGTATGAAGATAATCTTGTAAAATGGTTGAGGCACATTTGTCAAGTCCAAGTGAGGGACCTTTCTAAGAGTTAAAGCACATGGAGAATGATAATCACCCCCAAACTTAGAGTTGTCAGTGTCTCTAGAAAGACTAGTCACAACTTCTCTAATTTCAAGGTCATTTGATTCCTGAAAATGGCCAATTGATTCTTCTAAGTCAGGTTCATCCTCACTCATCTCTACGAGTTCATTTTCTTTGTTTAAGACTAATGTTTCTAAATCTCTAGACTCTAAAACAATATTCTCATAATTAACTCGTTCCTCAAAACTATCATCGGCTTCGTAAAAAGGAAATTCTACATCGTCTAAAACGGTGGTATCTCTAGTCAAATCCTCGTCCTTTTGAATAGGTGAATAATTATTAAAATTATTTGGATTTGAACTAGAAATAATATTATCATTGTAAAGCTCAATTGGAGTAACAAATTCCTGTTCACTATGCCTACTTATTGCAAATTCTTCATCAACACTATCCTCACCATAATCATCATTATAATAACATGAAAATGGTTTAACCTCATCTAAACAAGTAGTGTTACCAATTTTAACCTCGTCATCATGATTATGCAAATAACTATCCTCATTTTCAAGGGTACTATTGGAAACACTATATTGGAAATTAAGATTATTTCGAGCAGTTCTTTCCTGGGCCTCTAACAAAATATTCTGAGTCGACTCACAAGACTTCCTGATTGAATCTAGGAAAGAAAGTTCACTCGTTGCATTGCTTTCGTCTACAACTAAGTTATTCATTTCTGCTAACTTACGTGTCGACTCAGCTAACTTACGTGTCGACTCTAGTAGAGAGGAATTTTGCTCGTACGACCGGTTGGCGTGTGGATAGTAATTGGGCTCACCATGGTATGAACCATAACCTTCAAAAGGATGATGCTCCCAACCACTATTCACACTATGGTCAAAGTAGTAACGTCCATTTTGAAAATCAGTCGGATATTCGTTGTATTGGCTATTGTAATAATACCAGTTCGACATTCTCGACGCAAAATAAACCCACTGACAGGGGATTCACGGGTGTTCAGCAGAAATTACCTCCCGTTCCAGACGGGGGATGAACCGTTGAAGTCGAATCGGGCCACGACTCCTATGTCGTGTACGAACCCGAGGGGCCGAGACAGTATCGTAACTGTCGTCCTTCCCTGCAAACAGTTTTATTTAATTTTTTTAACCCTTCCTTAGGGTTTTAAAAATAATGTCCAAGTCCAAAAATAAAGTCCAGAAAGTGTCCAAAAACAAAAAAGAAAAATTACAACAATGAAACCCCTATTTACAGGTTCTAAAAATAAAAAGAAATAAAATAACTATCTACAAAATCTTCTTCTTCACTCCTTTCGGATTCCTCTTTTCTTTCCTTCTTTGGCGATGCTTTCCTTTTATAACACTTTTTTGTTTCCTTGTAGCTTCGCTCCAAATATGAAAAGAATCAAACAATACCAAAAGCGTAAAAGAGAACAAAAAAAATAATAAAAAATAAACCTAAAACAAATCTAAATACAAGTCCACGTCGGCGGCGCCAAAAATTGATCAAATTTTTATATAGTGGTTAATAGAGTTGTCGTTCACTCGGACTCAATGAGATTGATTTTAGGTTTAATAAAGAAAAACAATAAAAATAAAGAAAATATAAATACAAAAATATTGTCACAGGATGAAGAATTTACTGGGACTCAGGATTCCACTGCTTTTCATGTTCATGGGGTTCATAAATTAATCCTAGACATTTATAGCTCAAAATAAAAGAAACAATAACTCTATTCTTTGCCAAAATAGATTTCATAAAACATTAGTTGTAAGTTGTGAGAATGACACATCAAAAGTAATTAAAACCAAGCATGTGAAATCAAACAAAATAACAAATAATTAAAAGAAATCATAAAACCATTAAATTCTATGCAAATAGTTATAAAAGAATTATTTTTATTACCACATGAACGAAAAACAACCTCCTCCGTCGCCCCAGTGATGGATTTAGCACCTCATGTTGTAGACTCTCAAAAGATTATTTTATGGCTCGAAAAGGGTTTACAATGGTGAAAATGAAGAGAAATAACAAAAGCAGCGATTTTGCAACGATGTAGTGAAGTTACAAACTCGCCGTTACAAAGCAGTTGTTGTGAACTGAAGATAACCGTTGCTAATGGACCGTTACAGACTACAAAAATATAAGACGCTTAAAACGACTGTCTTTCACAGTAATATGTTCTTCATGTTCATCTTCATGCAGCAGCTACAGAATTGCTCTGCAACTCTATTTTCTCGCTCTGTATCCTCTCCTCCCTCTCCATCTGCAGCTCCCCAGAACTCCATTTATACTCTACAGGGCCACATTAAGTCCTCTAATCTTCAAGAATATTTCGTAATAAATTCATTATTATTCACGGGATTTCACGGAAAGATAACTTCCTTTTATGGCTTCTCACGGTGCCAACTGGTGTTTTACTCCCTCCAAACACTTTACTCCATATTCAGATAGAGAAATACTCGGTCTTTCCGCACTCCCAATTGCCAAAAATATCACCGAGAATATTTTGTTGCCCTGTTTCGTCAAAACTCCTCCTTTATCGATTTTGTGACTCATCACTACCCTGTTTAGATAGAACAGGCCCATACCAATTCATTTCTGTGCTCGAGTCTGCCTTAAACTCCTCACAAATCCAAACAAATCATTCCGGGAATAAACCCGAGAACAACATTCCCTGTTTTCTTCCAACGTCAATTCCAACCAAATTTAATCAAATCCAAACCCATTACAGGCCTGTTAAGACAAATCTAGTCATCCCAACAAATATTCGCCATTGAGTCTCCTTCAATCCCGACCAAAATGCGAACCCTAATTCTGCCAGTTGAGTTCCCGCCAAAACTTGGAATTTGAATGAAGAAGATGACCCCCCCTAACAGAAATGGGTTTGCGTTTAGCAGGTGACTCCCTGGGGTGCAAATAGTGATTGAGGTGCCCCTTAGTAATTGAGATGCCCCTTAACCAAAGTGAGAGTCCGCATAGCAAATGTCCTCCGGGGTGCTTTAGACAACTTTTCGAGCCATTTTTTCCAAAAATGTTTTATTCCCAAAAAATACCTACACACACATAAAACACATAATAAGTACAAAAATGAGCATTAACAATACAAAAAGTTGAGGACAACTTAGACACAAAAATGTGTCTATCACTTGTCACCATAGAACTTCATTCTCTCTTGAGTTGTATGAAGTGATTCTTTGAGAATATCAAGTAGAGATTCCCTATCTTTCAAATAAGTTTCAACTGCATAAACTGAAGTGGTAGCATTGGTAGGGAATGCCAAGTGAGGAGAGACATACCCATAGAGTGCTTGGAAGGGAGACATCTTCAAATTTATATGAAAACTTGTATTGTACCACCACTCTGCTAAAGCCACTGACTCCACTTGCTTGGTTTATGGCCAGTCAAACACCTCAAATAAGTTTCTAAACATGCATTCACTCTCTCAATTTGGCCATCTGTTTGAGGGTGATATGCTGTTCTTAAATTCAGACTGGCACCCAAAGCTTTAAACAAAACCTGTCAAAAATTGCTGATGAAGACCTTATCCCTGTCATACACAATGGATGATGGCAAGCCATTTGAACACTTTAGAAAGAAAGGCATGAGCAACTGAATATGTTGTATATGGATATTGAAGAGGTAATAAATGAGCATATTTAGTCAGCCTTTCTACAATGACAAGGATAACACTCTCCTTATTGCTGACAGGTAAGCCCTCTATGAAGTCCATTGTGATATGTTTTGATCAGGTATATGAATAGGTTTGAGTATCCCTGCAGCATTGGTGTGTTGACACTCTTATTTCTTTGGCAAACATCATAGTGAGAAACAAAAAGTACCATGTCCACGTGCATTCCTTTCTAGTAAAAGTGAATTCTTGCTCTCATAGAAGTTGTTTGAATTCCAGAATGTCCACCAATCGCAGAAGCATGTAAGGAAGCTAATAGTGTTTGTCTCACATTGCCTCCAGTGTCAATGTAAACTTTGTGTTTGCATCTTAAAACACCTTCCTTATAAGTATAATTAGGGACACTGAGAGGGTTGATGATAAGGGTAGAGATAAGTTGGTTGGCTTTAGGGTCATTGACATAGCTACCTATAACATCTTGAACCCAATTTGGTGTAGATAGTGACAAGGAATTACAAGCAGCAGCTTCTATGGGCCTCCTGGAGAGAGCATCAACAACAATATTCTCACCCCTTTTCTTGTACTGAATGTCATAGTCAAAACCTAATAGTTTGATCAGCCATTTTTGTTGGAAGGAGGTCGTAAGTTTCTGCTCCAGGAAGTATTTAAGGCTTTGATGGTCTGTTTTAATGGTGAATCTTGTGCCTTGTAAATAATGCCTCCATCTCTGAACATCCAGAACTATGGCCATAAATTCCTTTTCATAAGTGGAGTGAGTTGTATCCCTTGGAACCAAAGGCTTACTATAATAAGCAATTGGTCTGCCTTCTTGAAGTAATACTGCTCCAATGCAAGAATCACTAACATCACTTTCAACCACAAATGGCTTGGTGAAGTTAGGAAGTGCCAAGACAGTTGTATTTCTCATGGAAGTCTTGAGATGTTCAAAAGTAGTAGTAGTAGCTGAGCTCCAGTTGAATGCATTCTTCTTAAGAACGTCAGCGAGAGGTTTGCTAATGGAGCTAGCTATAACCTTGAACAAACTTTATGTAATAACCTGTGAGGCCAAAAAATCCCCTGAGGTCTTTATTAATAGTCTGTGGAAGTGGTCGGTATTTCATGCAGTCAATTTTAGTAGGATCAACACTAACCCCTTCAGCTGTGATTATGTGACCAAGGTACTCTAATGAAGATAGCCTAAAGCTGCATTTAGACAGCTTAGCAAATAACTGATGTTGTCCGAGTAAATAGAAGACAATCTTAAAATGTTCCAAATGCTTAGTCATGTTAGAACTGTAGATGAGTATGTCATCAAAGAAAACCAACACAAACTTCCTCAAAAATGGTTGAAAAATGTCATTCATTAAGGATTGGAATGTAGCATGGGCATTGGTCAGATCAAATGGCATAACTTTAAACTCATAATGACCTTGCTGAGTTCTAAATGTTGTATTGAATATGTCCAATCATGGATTCTGATTTGGTGATAGCCAGCTCTTAGATCAATATTGGAGAAAACTGCATATCCACATAACTCATCTAATAGTTCATCTGCAATGGGAATTGGAAATTTATCCTTGATGGTGATGCTATTTAATTTCCTATAATCTACACAAAACCTCCAACTGTTATCCTTCTTTTTGACCAAAATAATGGGATATGCAAAAGGGCTATGACTTGGCTGAATGATGCCAGACCGAAACATTTCTTTAACAATTTTTTCAACTACATCTTTTTGAATATATGGGCATTTGTAAGCTCTGAGGTTAACATGTGTAGAATTAGGATGAAGAGGAATTGTATGATCCAAACTCCTCTTTGGTGGTAGTTGAGTAGGTTCATGAAATATATCCTGAAACTCATTCAACAATGGAAGTAGTATCTTAGGAGTGGTGGATGTGGAGTTAGAAGAAGAAATAGAGAATAATTGACCCACCAGGCCATGAGAAGTAGTAGAAAAAAAAAATTCTTGACTGCTTCACTACTCATCTGACGTAAAGAAGTCTGTGGATAAGTACCTGGTAAAGTAATCTGGTTATGTTTGTGTGTGAATGAGATATTTAGCTTGGAAAATTTAAAAATAACATCACCTAAAGTCCTGAGCCAATCTACACCAAGGACAATATCACAACCACCTAGAGGCAAAATTCTCAGATTCTCTACAAAGTGGTGGCCCTGCATGCTCCATTGCAGGTTTGAGCAAATACCAGTGCTGACTGTCCTCTATCCATTAGCAACAGTGACCATCATTGGCTTAATTGGTTCAATGCAGCGGTTTAATGAAGTAGCTAAAGTACTATCAATAAAACTTGTGGTGCTTCCAGTCTTTTTACTATTGGGTTTGGAAGGTTGGCCTTTGGTGGAGGGGTGAAAAAATATTTTGGGGTTGTAGGGAAAGACTTAGGTGAAGTAAGAATTGGCTTAGGTGACAAATGTGCAGAAGAGTAGTGTCTATTTGAGTTAAAGTCGGTGAGAAAGATTTAGTAAATGGCTTAAAGGCTGTAGTGGCTAAATTGAATTTTTGTTCTTGCAATCTAGCCAAAGAAAAATTATCAACAAAAGTTTGGGGATAAAACATGGAGACAGATTTTCCTATTTCATCCTTTAGGCCACTAAGAAAACTCATAACAAAATATGCCTGAGTGAGAGATGGGTTCATATTAAGCACTAATGCCTTGAGGGGTTCATAATCTTCATAATAATCATATATTATTGAGGTTTGTACTAGTTTATTAAAACTACCCACAAAATTTTCCTCCGCAGGATCTTCAAATCTAGCACATAAGTTTTTAGCTAAATCAACTTGAAAATTCAAAAATCACTTTTCAGCCTTACTCTCAAGCTAGATTACAGCAATATCAACCTTTTTATGTCTTCGATGTCATGGAGTTGAAAGTATCTTTCAGCTTTCTGAATCCAACCATAAGGATTATCGCCATCAAATCTGGGAAAATCAAGCTTAGGAATTCGATGGGAAAAATTGGGTTGACGGTGGTGAGCAAAACCTTGATCATCCATATCAAGTATATGAGTTCCACTGGCATCGTCAGTATGATCTTGGTGCTGGCTGTTATAAGGTCTACTGAACAATCTCACAAGATTTCGATTGTTCACCTGTAAAGTGCTGTTGAGGTTAGTTGCCAGAGAATCGAACTTGGTGGTTCAGATGATAAGGTATTGAAATCAGATTGGAGTTGTGATTGTGAAACTTTTAATTGGATTACCTCCTCTTCAACTACCTTTAAGGTCATTGTCAAAAATGATTGGTGGATTCGAACGGCTCTGATGCCAATACAACTAGACAAGCAGATGGGTAAATGAAGAGGATAAATAGTGATAAACACCTCCTGAATCAAGGATTCAATCCAAGATCTGTGCAAATATGCGCAACCAAATAGTTGTTGTTTTCATTAATTTTCAGATAACAGGAAATAGGGTTCTCTTACAGATTTAATACTCAATGATTAACCCTAATGCACCAGTAATGGATGAGCAACACGTGTCTCTAATCCAACGGGCACATATACATTAATAACTAACAACAGAAAAAGACTAAGTGCACCCAACTAAACACTACTAGAGTAAGAGTGCCCATTACTACTCGTCACACAGTGACCAAATTTTACCTGGTATCCAGTAAGAAGAAACTGCACCAAACTTCTCAGCAAAAACCTGATACCACAAACGGTTTTTCAAAATCCCAAATCTCCGGCTCCACTTAGCTAGTAAAGCAATGTTTATTTTTCTGAAATGTTGGAGAATATATGTGGACCTCTTTCTGTTTTGCAGGTTCACCTAGTAGTGTGCTATGGTTGAAGCTAAAGTAACTCAAAGACTTGCTCAAGAGGTGGAACGAGAAAACTTTAGAACATAAAGCTTAACAACATTCTGTCTGAAATTCAAGTTATTGACAATGTTGTTGAAGATGTCATTTTACTTGAAGAACAATTGCAGAACAAGTTAAACTTTAAAACTAAGTTTGAAAAAGTTTTTATTGTGGAGGAAACTGCCTGGAGAATCATTTACAAAACTAATTGAATTAAAGAAGGAGACAAAAATACAATTCATTTTAGGAGAATTGTTTCCGCCAAAAAGAGGTATAATAGAACTAGGCAACTCTACATTGACGGAAGTTTAACTTCTGACAAAGCTAAGTTGCATATTTTTGAGAACCCTCAAAAATCATGTACTCTATCTAGGTCGGGTGTAATTCATTAATTCCCTATCTAAAATCATGTACATGCTACAATTTTTCTTTGATAAAAATAGAAATAAAATCATGTACAATTCTCATACTCGACCTCCAAATAGGGGTGATATTTTTGACAATCATATGATTTTTTTTTTTGCTAGGTTACAAAAAAAAAAAAAAAAAAAAGAAATGCTTAGATGTAGCAGATTTTGGCAATTTTGAAAGCCAACTTTGGCAACAGTGATGATGCTATTCGATCTCAAAATTAAACACAAAGCAGTAATTAAAAGGACAATATTATAGAGAGAGAGAGGATGGAACATCCTGACATTATTATAATACATATAGTACTTGCATTTTCTTTTTATGCTATTTTGGAGACATGGCAAGTTCAAATACATAATGTTGTATATATTACAACTGCGAGCTTATTGACTCATCCAATACCACATTATATACTGTATTATTACTTAATCTGGCACATAGTAGTCCTTTGTCAAAGGAAACACATCGACATGCATGGGTTACACATGCATGATAATTCAGCAGCACTCGTAATAACTTAGATCATCACAATGGGTAAAACTGCCACCATGAATTCCTCGTACGTGAAAGTTGCAGTTCCAGTACACGAAATATCGTGTTCCTTGAACTTCTCGGCGAGTCCCTGCATATAGTTCATTCACTTAGAACACATATTTCCATTATAAGAAGTTAGAAATGAACGAAAGCGTTCCAAAATTGTTGTAATTCATGATGACATTTTTTCAAACAACGGAAAAAAATAATCCTAGGGATTTCAGCTATTTTCTTTCTAATTTTAATTAGTAGTATCATATGATACATTTTGTACATTAGAATCGCATTCACTTAAAAGTTAAAAATAGAATAAAATTAGGACTTAAATATAAATCACTACCTTAACAGTGAGGCAGCACCTGAAACATCAAAAACAAAGACCCAAACAAATTTATTTATTAGTGAATAAACAGAAGTAACGAAGAAGCTGATTGATAGTTAATATAAGAGCAAGTAGAAAGATGAATTTGGTTAAGTAACATACTCTATGAAACTGTCATATTCAAGGCCCTTCTTTTTGTACCCGGTTTTATCATACTTCGAGATGAGCAAATTCATGATGGCTGGAGAAACCCTGAAACCAAGTGCTCCTAGAGCCCTCTGTAACTCGCAAGAATCAATTTTGCCACTTCGGTTCGTATCAAATCGTTGAAAAGTTTCCTGGAAATGACAGAAGTCGCGTTAATAAATTTTAAAAAACTATTTCGAACACGAGCTTATCATCTACAAGTTTGAAAATCTGCAACAGCCGATACATGCAAAATAAAAAACTAACAACTTTGTTAGGTTCTTTTTTATGTTTTAGAGGTACAAGCTGCCCCTAGAAATAGAATTTTGGCTAGTAACTCTCTAAGAAATTCATATGTTTATGTTTTGATAGTGGCCCTTCTAGCTGTAAGAATCCTCAAGCATAGGCGTAAAATGTACAAGACATACTAACTGTACTGGTAGTGCTAATTAATAACGATTAAAAAAAAATTCGACTTACTCTCCAATTCATAAGAGACTGATACACAGCAATGAATTCCTTTGGCCCTGTCCACCCCACAAAGATTTGTGTTTATATACATATATTTGAGAATTGAGAGATAAACGTATAAAGAAGCTGTGAAACAAAGGTTAAAGAAGAGAGTTGAACGTTGCGTACCTAACTGGCGAACCTTGGGATTATTAGTATGGAGATGCATCAGAAGATGAATAGTACGGAGACTAAAGCTTTGTTGAACAGAAGACAGAGCTCTTTGCAACTCCTTGTCATCAATGAATCCACTTTTGTCTTGATCAACCATTTGAAAACATTTCACAATTTCAGGATTAGTCCCTTTTGGGAAAGAAGATGGTAACATCCCTGATGGTGAGAAAGGGCTCATCGTTCCATGCTGTTGCTTATTACTATTAGTGCGAACATAGTCACCACTGCAAGGGGCTTGAACCTGCTGTAACTTAGCAGCAGGTTTCGCAGCAGGTTTCACACATTCTTGATCACTGGTAATGTAGTAGTTACTCTCAGAGACTTGTGGGCAAGCTTGCATGCTATTACTGTAGTGATGAGACCCAAAACTGTCACCGAAATCCTCTTCATATGGTTGAGCACCATAGTAAACATGTTGCTGATGGGAAGAGTATGCTGCATAAGCCATTGTTTCTAAAGAAATAGAGTAAGTGTGTATATGGCTATAGGCTATGGGCTTTTGAGTTTTGAGCGCTTGATTAAATAAAGACTGCAAAGTGATGGGTTTTATAGCGAACTGAGTGAAGAAATGTCTTTAAGAATTACGCTAGAATGCCATACATTTGTGATGAACAAGAATTTTACAGAATTAGAATATAGCTTTTCGATATCTGGAACAGGCGATGTTCCAATTAACTTTCGGTATTCTCTTTTTCTGATGTGCAATCAGCATTTGAACATCCTCCGTCTTACAAACCTTTCAGTAGGATCTAATGGCTCATCATGTTTTCAACTGGAATCAGAATTTTCTTTATATGCATACTAAGATGATAAAATGGAATAAGATTCTATGTGTTTACGGTAACTGCATCTTGTTTTCGCTTTTCTGGATAATCAGTAGTGACATTTAGCATCTTGCATTATATAGTGGTGATGTTATTCGAGTGGTCAAGTGGATTGGGCTGGGTATGGCTTTCGTCAAGTTTCGACACAGCTTGCTCTAATTTTATTTTTCTTTTTACGACTCACAATCTGGCTCATGGGCAGATTTTCGAAGACGAAGAATAGTTTGGTCACATGATAAATTTTGAGCTACATGGTATAAGTTGAGTCGTAGGGTAGAATTTAAGCACGAGATACATTTTGAGTAGATTTGAGACAAAATAGTAGATTTTGAGTAGCTGTACGTAAATTTTGGACATGACCCAATCCCTTAACAACTTTTGAATCGCAAGGTGAATTGAAGTTAGGCCTCTCCAGTCATAGCATGGAAGAATGAAGGCATTTTTTTAGATGTTTTATATATTTAAAAGTAAGTACATTCCTAGATTATGTAATAAAGTAGCTGACAAACTCAGTAGGAAATGTAAAGTAAGTAAGGTTTGGTTGGATGGTCCTCCTAATATTATAGAGGATCGGCTCTTCTCAGACAATTTGCACTCTTTGAGTCAATAAAATCTTCATTTGTTAGCTGAAAAAAGAGAAAAAGAAAAAAGGTGAATTGTAGTCTGCTGGGAAACTTTGGGTTACAATAACAATGTTTGGGTTCAATTTTGAGATTTTCGATCATTGGATAAATTTTGGTAGAGGTGTAAATTGGGCTGTGCCAGCACGAGCACAGCCCATCACAGCACGCTAAAATTTGAGCACAGCCCAACCCAGCACGTGACTTAGCCCAGCACGGCACAACACGTTAGTTAAATGGGACGTCTTTGGGTTTGACTAATTGGCACATGCCAAAGACAAAGACGACGCGGCACGGATAAGCACGTGGCCCGATCCAAAGACAACACGTTAAGAGAGCACGTCATAACATGTACAAATACACCATATAACAAGGCATAATACATCACATTTTTTGTATATTTCACAAAAGAGTCACTATTATAGCTAGTTTTCAACATGTTATGTTGGCTTATTTATAACAACACATATAATACCTTAATATTTGGAAAATATATTTCAATATCATTGTTATAATGTCGTCACCTATATTTAACTAAAACATTAGTGTACATGACAATAATCCAATTTTATATTTGATGGGTTATTTCTTTTTATTGAATGAATAAACTTGTTAATTTTACTTGAAATAATTTCAAATGATATGTTGTCTAATTAAATTCTTGTGATAATGTCTGACTTAATGTATACATTAAGTGATTTCAAATTGTTTATAACACGTGTGCCAAAGACGGCAAGACAAAGACGGCACGTTTATTCGTGTGTTGTGCCCATGGGTACGTCTTTGTGCCTAGCTTTTGACTAGTAAAGCACAAAGACGTAAGACAACACGTTTAAATCGTTGGCACAACACAACACGACACATGGCACTGAAGCACGCGACTTCATGTGCCGGGCTGTGCCGGACCGGCACGTTTTACACCTCTAAATTTTGGGTTAGCGATCAAAGTACGTTTTTTTTTCTTTTCTTTTTTTATGACATCTTCATGTTTCATCAACTCACTTAGTACTCTTTGTATATTGGGAACATTAATTAAAGGGGAAGGATCCGTTGATATGGTTATAATGACATAATCCGTTGACATGATTATCATTTTTTCTACCAAACCCAACCGGCAATGAATTTAAAGCTAATATTCTGGAAACATGTTCCTCGTATAAAACTCTACATTCCTACTAAAAATGAGAGAATTCCGAAATACGAAACTTCACCATCCACATATTTTAATTTCAACCGTTAATCTTCAACGGTTGATATTCAAAATGGTAGATGGTGGTCTTATACATCTCGGAATGATCTCATTTTTGGCGGGAGTGCAGAGACTCATAAGAAAAACATGTCATCAAAAAATTAGCCTCGAATTTATTGTCCGTTGGGTTTGGTAGAGAAAATGACGCTAAAATGTCAAGATTATGTCATTATAACCATGTCAACAGATCCTACCCCTTAATTAAATACCCCTAGAATATAAAGCCTTTACAAATACCCATGTCCAGTTTATTTAAATACCCCTAAGGGGTATATTTTGAGTGGATAATGAAAATGAACTATTTATGTTTTTAGATAATGAAAATGAACTCGTATGTTCTTGACGCATGAAAACGTCAACCCAATCTCCTCCGGAGGTTGAATTGACTTAATATAATTTTAGATGTGCCAAAAACTAGACCCTAAAAACTTAAAATATACACCTTAGGGATATTTGTGAAGACTCTGCAAAGGAGGGGTATTTATTCAATTTCCACTTGTATGTTTCACGAAGCCGATAACATCATTATCCTCGGTAAAAGGAGAACGAATATTTCTCGAAGGATGTTGAATCATCCTATGATTTTTTTGGAACATGAAGTTTCCTTATCTTTCCTTATCTCTCAAGTCCTTAATACCATATGTGACTTATTAGAGATAGCTTTGAGTCAAGCCTGGCCCATTACCAACCTGACCTGATGGAGATTTATCAAATTTCATAACCATGAGGCATTTTTCTTTTTAATTTTACCCTTTCAAGTTTTATTTTTATTTTACTATTATACCCAATACTAGATAGAATAGATGATCGCCCGACAAACAATGTTAATGTTAGAAATCCACGAGCCTAACTAACCTCGAAAACCGCGGCTTGCAAGGATAGGATTGTACGAGGCTTATTAAACACGCGACATAAGTTTCCCTAGGCGATGGGGGACTATTTAACACCCCCTCTCAACGACTAGGGCTACACAGACGAAGTGGCATGGAAGCCATAGATGGAGTGGCATGGAAACCATAGACGCACACAGGCAGAAGCGGAATGGTACGGAAACCACGAACACACGGGTAGCTTTGAGAGGGGTTTGACTCTGATACCATACCATGTTAGAAATCAACGGACCTAACTAACCTCAAAAACCGACTTGCAAGGATAGGATCGCCTGAGGATTATTAAGCACACAACATAGGTTTCCTTAGGCGATGTGGGACTATTTAACACCCCCTTCTTACATGCAGTCAATTCTTCTCCCATAGAATTTTTCCAGACTGGATTTGATGATGCTTCCTTATATGACTCATGAAGAGGTAAGATAGTAGATAAATAACATTGATAATCAGACAACTTAGAAAGTGGATGTCGGACACAAGGAGGCAAAGACGCATCAGAAACTATATTTGCTTCGGAAGAAGTAATCTTGGTTCTTTGTGGAGGAGGCTCAGAGGTAGACGACGAAACTGCTGAAAGTGATACGGTATCAGGAATAAAGGAAGAAGTACCAATAGAAGTATCAGGAACACTAAGAGTTGTATATTCATAGGAATCTTCAAACGGATTCATGTATGTGAAACTTTCATAGGATGATGATACCAAAATGGTATCTTCTCCCAAAATGTAATATAGTGAGAAATACACGATTTCCTACTTTCTGAATCATAGCATCGGTATCATTTCTGTTGAATACCGTACCCTAAGAATACGAAAATAACATTCTTCTTACTCTATTTATTACGTTCTCGCTCAGGTAGAAGTACAAAACAGGTTGACCCAAAAGTACGAAGCTCAGAATAATTAGGTAAATATCCATAAAGGCGTTCATATAGAGAAACTCCGCCAATAATTACGGTTGGTATCCTATTTATCGTATAAACAACAGTAAGAGCGGATTCCCCCCAAAAGTTGGAAGGAACAGATGAAGAAAATCAATTGTGTACGAGCAGTTTCGATAATATGACGGTGTTTTCTCTCTGCAATACCATTTAGTTGTGGAGTCTCCATACAAGATAACCAGAGTAAAGTACCTTCTGACTTTAGAAAATTTGTGAATATGTCTGATATATACTCTCCTGCTTGATCGGAACGGAAGATCTTAATAGCTTTTGAAAATTGGGTTTTCACCACGGTAGCAAATTCAATGTATATTTTCAGGAATTATGATCTTTAATGAAATAAATAGATCAGTGTATAACGACAATTGTCATCGACAAATGTAACATAGTACAAGGCTCCTCCTTTGGTTGGAATTGGTGATTTCTCCCAAACATCAGAATGAACAAGAACAAAAGGTGCTACAAAAGAAGTTGTGCCTTGACTGAAAGAGAGAGCATATTGTTTAGCCAACTAACAAGAAATGCAATGGGATTCTTTATCTAATTTTGTGATTCATAACAAACCTTTACTGATCATGTATGAAAGACAAGGGAATGAAACATGTCCTAATCGAAAATTCCAAGACATAAAAGAAGATGAACTAGGTGCAGATGCAACAAGACAGGTTTGGGTATCTGTAGTATGTCGAGAAGAAATAACCGGCCAAATCTACGACCTATTCCAATTTGTTTTCTTGTTAGGCAATCCCGAATAACACAACCATAAAATGAAAGTTCAGTGTCAAAACCCTGAATACATGGTTTCCTTGTGATATAAGATTAATTATAAGCTTGGAAACAAGTAGAAAATTGGGAACATTAATTTCTTTTACAACTTTGACTACACCAATATGACTAGCATAAAGACCTATTCCATTTGATGTATGGATTTTGGGCGAAATAATTGGAATTAAATGTTCAAAATGAAGTGAATCATAAGTCGTATGATTAGATGCCCCTTAATCAAGAAACCAACCAGTTGATTTTTTTCCCGAAGGAACCGAAAGAACAAAAAAACAGTAAAACAATCACCAAATGACAAAGTCCGTAAAATCGTATCTTGTATTTCTACTACGCTGGTTGTAGTAGAACTGAAAGAGTTTAAATAAGAACCTAGTAGGATGCATTTTGGTGGAACTGATGGAGTATACATGGCAGATTGATAACTCACTGAAATGAGTCATATAATGTCGATAGATAAGAAAACCTCCTCACAATACAGAACAATACTTACGGGTAGTATGTTGATGCTGCGGAAAATAGTATTCTGGCGCTAAACTTACTTGGTAATGAATTTCCAAAAGATAATGAGGAAGAATGGATTTGTCTGGTATGCTTGATAGAAAAGAAGACTCAATTAATTAATCGATGGATTTAAGTTTGCAACGGATGTCTAAAGTTGGATCGTCTTTGTATCTGATAACATGATAAACATAGACATCAGAAAGAGCAATCTTATTAGTTGATTCGATCAATGGGGACAACCCACTTTATACAAATATTACAAAGCTAACAAAGGAAATAAATATACACATAATAAAGAGGAAATATACATAATAAAGAAGAGATACACACAATTGATATAACTACAATCATGGGGAGAATATAAAGTATAATATTTTAAGAGACAACACTTGCATCTCACTATCTTGTCAGGAAAAAATATCTGACAAGAATATGAGACAAATAACAATATCAATACGATACAATTAATTAACAACATGAAACAATATGAGAAAGTTAACAACAATTCTGTCTCATAATCTTGTTTTGCAACTCAAATGCGCCAGCCTCTTCACCAGTTCTACAAAATCATGTTACATGTATTACTAGTTCCAGAACCAAGTCTCTTAGACATTGGGTTTAATAACCAACAAATGTGTTCTAATGTATTTTGTATCATGTTTGAAGTGTACTTATTTTGAAATTCGTTTTGATTTATCTCGATTCAATTAGTGGTTTTTTTTTGAATTGCTTCAATTGATTCATTTGAACTCCTTGCATTCATGATTTCAAATGATGTATGTGCGAAAGGTTTCTTGTTCAATGTAAGGGGTTTCCCCACAATGCTAAATAAAATGTGGAGTTAATAACATGGGTCACAAAGTATTAATCTTCATCGATTTTCTATTTACTCTTAATTCTTATCAACCATCATGTCTAGCATGAACTGATGGGATGCTGACTTCTTGGCTTATTACAGATGACCAACTTTATTTAGTGTTGATTTTGATTCAGAAAAGACTCAGTCTGACAGATGCACAGCCTGGATTTTCTTGATGCTTTTTGTTAGGATTAAGACCTTAAAATTAACCTCTTCACAAGACACTAATTATTTGGATCATGTAGAACTAAAGAAAACAGAAAACAAGATACATGAAACAGAAAAAAAGACACAAGATTTAACGTGGTTCGGAAATATGCCTACGTCCACAAACGACTACAATCAAAACTTATTATAGTACAGATTTGCATATAACTAAACCTTAACGATTGATGAATCAATCAACAAACTAAGACCATCAAAATGTTGTTCATAAACCCCAAACAATTCTCTTTGAACAAAACATTCAAAACCCTAAAACTCTCTAGCTATGAGAACTCTTCTCTAGATTGTGTTGTGTATGTTTCCCTAAGTCTTGTACGCCTATTTATATAGGTTACAAAATTTTCTTTCAAGTATATGAGTTATACTAGGAAACCTAAAGTTTAACTTAATTAGGAAACATTGAATTTAATCAAAAAAGGAAACTTGTAGCTATACCAAAATCAAGAAACACCTAGACAATTTGAGAATATTCTAGAATCTTCTTAAAACATCGACTTCTAACAATTTTCTACCTTGCCGATGTTTCCACCAAAAAGAGTTAATCTTCAAAACAAGTTAACTATAGCCTCAAATGCCCCTAGGGCCTCAACAATGAGCATTATTGATCAAGATGAGACACCTCTCAAACTTGACCTTCGGAACGACTTTCGTCAACATGTATGCCGGATTATCTTCAGTATCAACCTTCAATAGTTGTACTAATCTATTATCAACCACTTCCCGAACCTTATGATAATGAACATCAATATGTTTGGTGCGTATATGAAAACCTTGGTTCTTAGATAAATGAATGGCACTTTGACTATCACACAGTTCACAACAACGCTCCGTTGTACAATTCCCAAGTATTTAACTAAACCACGAAGCCATAATGTTTCCTTAACATCCTCTGTCATATCAATATACTCTGCCTCCATAATAGACAAAGCTACGACTGATTGTAACATAGACCTCCAACTGATAGTTCCTCCACCCAATGTAAAACAATACCCCGAAGTAGAATCAACACTTATCTCTATTACCCCTTGAAGATATCTCAAAATTCCTTTCACCGCGTACCAATGTGCTCTCCCAGGATTAGTCATATACCGACTAACTAAACCAACTGCTTGTATAATATCCGGACGAGTACAAATCATAACATATATCAAAGAACCTACCTCATTAGCATATGGAACTTTGACATAAACTCCCTCTCCTCAGTTGCGGTATGACATAACTGTTTTGATAACTTAACTGTAGGCGGTACTGGAACACTAATAGCTTTGGATTTATGCATTTCAAAGCGACGCAGAACCTTCTCAAGATAAGATTTCTGAGTAAGACATAACTTCCCCTTAGATATATCTCGATTAATCTCCATACCCAAAATCTTCTTGTTTGGACCCAAATCCTTCATGTCAAACTCCAAACTCAACTATATCTTCAAAACATCAATTTCTGACTTGCTCTTGGCAGATACGAGCATGCCATCCACATAGAGTAAAATATAAACAAAACGTTAATCTAGAAACATCTTAAAGTACGCACAATGATCGTATTCATTATGAGTATACTTTTCCCGTAACATAAACGTATCAAACCTCTTGTACCATTGTCTTGGTAATTTTTTCAAACCATACAATTGTTTCTCAAGTCAACATACATAATCTTCCTTACCAGTAACTTCATAACCAATGGGATGTGACATATAAATATCTTCCTCCAAATCTCCATGCAAGAAAGCAGTCTTGACATCTATTTTCTCAAGCTTCAAGTCAAACTGTGACACAAATGCTAAAAGGACTCAGATAGAAGTGTGTTTAACAAATGGAGAGAAAACTTCATTATAATCCACACCTTCCCTTTGTGCATATCCCTTAGCTCGGTTAAGGTTTCCAAAGGTAAACGGCCCATCCTCAAAAATAGATAATATGTAAGACGCATACTCATTAGAACCATAACAGACTGGTACATGATAAGATTTTTTAATTGTTGTAGTAAATAATATTCGAATTCTAAGACTTGTGAAGATTTAATGAAAATAATAAATAAAAGCGAGAGTTACTGGGACTAGGATTTCACCGAATTCATATGATAAGGTTGATTTATTTATTCTTCAGCAATTATAGCTCAATAAATAAAAACATAGACTCTTATTTTTGCCAAGGTAGATTCTCAAAATATTAGTTGTAAATCCTAAGTATGGGACATCAAAACATCTAAGCAAGCATGACCCATCAAATAAAATGACAAATTAATCAAAATCAAAATCAAAATCCTATTTTAATTATTGCAAAAGTCATATAGAGAATAAAATAATTTTACCCATGTATGAAATTCGGATTCCCCCGTCGACCCAGTTTAGGGGTTTAACTCCTCATATTGTAGACACGCTCAAAATGATTTTTCATTGCTCAAACAGTGTTTACAAACAAGAAACAATATAACTCAGGGAATTTCCAACGCTGCTTCTGTGTTACAGAATTCACCGTTACAATATATGTCAGAAACTGAAGATAAACATTACAAATAGACCGTTACAAACTGTCGGATATAGGACGCTTGAAACGACAGTTTTTGATGGTACTATGTTCTTCAGGTTCTTCTTCTCTGCAGCAGCAAAAAAAATTGCTCTGCAGCTTCCTATTCTTCTATGTAGCTTCCCATATTACTTGACTTCCATTCTACAACATCCCAATACCCCTTTTATACTCTTCAGTGCCTTCAAATCTTCACAATAACTCCAAGAAATCTCCATTAATTCCTTTCATCCTTGGGAATATTTTTTACCAAAGTTCCGTAATTGTTTCATTCTTTACCTCGTTCACGTGTCTGTACAAGCTCTACACACTCCAAACTCGTGTGATACGAGTATTACAATGAGCAAAACTTACTGCAGCATGCGAAAACAATTCGACTAACTTGTGGCACTAACAGAAATATCTGAGAATCCCTGTTTCTTCTCACGCGTTTGTAGCTATCTAGCATACCCCAACTTAATGCTACACGACTCAAATGACATTAAACATGTTGCTTCCGCAAGATATCTTACCAAAATAATAAACCAAAATCCCGAGGTATCCTCAAGATACGTACCTTCCTATGCTTTGCTTAATTTTGTGGAAATATTATTTATTCTAAAATCCAAGGCATGTACCTTCCATGTTTAGATAAAACAGGTTCAATGCAATCCAATTATGGCAAGAAATCCGATGAAATCTCTTCAGAAGTCGATCCAAAATATTATGCAGAACTTGAAAATTCAAACTGCAATTTCCCTCCAAAACTGTTTTGTGAAGAAGAATGGGTGCCCTTTAACCAGTGATGGGTGCGACTAGCAGCTAGTGTACCCCTTATCAAATGAGATGCCCCTTAACCAAATTGGGGTCCCTTTAACAGTTTTCTCTGGGTGCCTTTAGTAAATTTTCTAGATGCCAATAACATTTTCCGGGGCGTCTCCAACATACTTTTGGGGTGAAAAAAAAAACACTTTTCGAGCAACTTTTTCCACACAAGTGTATTTATTCAAAAATATCTAAAACAAGTTTATTAGAGAAATAATGATTCCTAGCTATTGTAATTATGTGAGGAAAAACATCGCACTTTCATGCTTATTAGTGCACGTCTCTCAGGTGGAGACATTAAGGACGGAATATTCTCAACTTGTTGCTGTGTAGATTCCTCACTAGAAACCTCAAACTCAACTTCATCTTCTATAAGTGTTTCTTTTTCTGCTTCTATAGTAGATGAACTAGGAACCCTTTGCTCCGCCTACGTCGAATCATCTTCAACACTGCTGCTACTCTCACATTCAATTTGAGAGTCCCAACATGTGAACTTCTTTGAATCAAGCATGGTTTTCTAATTAAAGGTCACATCACGACTAATTATGAACTTATTCAATTTTGGACACCATAGACGATGTCCTTTCATACCTAATGGATAACCTAAGAAAATTGCGTTTTCATCCCTAATACCCAACTTATCTTATTTAACATGAAAATAGGATGGATAACCGAACACCCTTAAATTAGAATAATTGACAGGGATACTGTTTCATACCTATGTAGGTGACCGATTCACTAAATAACACTCGTATTAAATGCTTCAGCCCACCAAATCTTGTCTAAACTTGCGTTTGACAACATATATACACTGTGCTCTCTTAAGTAACTTTTCGATTCATTCTGTCAGCTACTCTATTTTGTTATGGTGTACCCTTGAATGTGAAGTGCCTAATGATACCTTGTTCCTCACAAAACTCCTTCAATGGGTCTTCGATATATTCACCGCCATTATCGGAACGTATCTTCTTAACCACACGACCAAGTTATTTCCCTACTATGGTCTTCCACTTCTTAAACACCTTAGTGACTTAATTCTTATGCTTCATGGTGTAAATCCAAACTCTCCTCAAAAAGTCATCGATAAAGGTCACAAACCACCTAGCACCTCCCTTAGAAACTGTACGAGAGGGATCCCAAACATCCGAATGGACGTAATCTAACATACCCTGCGCGTGTTGTACAAAAGTACCAAAACTGCTAATACATTGCTTTCCGGAGATACAATATGCTCCTAGAAATCAAGTTTGAAAGTCTTCTCACTACCAAGCAAGCCTTTACTACTCAACCCATGCATACCTTTCTCACGCATATGCCCAAGACACATATGCCATAAACGTGTTGACTCCACCTGTTTTTCATCAATTGATTGAGAAACCATAGCTTTACCACAAACTATATCTCCTTGTAAGAAATATAAATTACCATATGTTTTACCAATCATCTTCAAACTACCATCGTATAATACCTTCAAGAATCCATATTCGACAACATACTTGTATCCAAGAGATACAAGTACTCCTAACGAAATCAAACTCTTTCTCAAATCTGGAACATGTTATAACCTCTGAAAGTGTTGTGATTACACCATGCGAACGAACATGTACCATACCAACATCATTTTTTTGCAGGCATTAGAATTACCCATCATATATAACAGTAACAAAATTCACCTCTATCTAAGTGGTAAAACAATCCTTAGTAGGACACATATGATACGAAGCACCGGCTTAGTAGGACACATATGATACGAAGCACCGGAATCAAGCATCCAATTAATCATCATTGACATACTCTTTGATGTAACAGTTAACACTTCCTCATGAAAACCACGCATTGGGTCTTCCAAAAATTTACTTCCTTCAACAACCGAAGCAACAACATTCTTCGAATCTGATTTATCACGGTTCTCATCTCTTGCCTTAATCTTGAGATAATCATCCCTAATATGACCAGTTTTTTCGGCAATAATAACACTCAATATCGGTCTTTTTGAAATGATTCTTTGACTTTGAGTTCTTACTGCCATTCTTTCCTATATAAACAAACAATCCCTCGACTTGTGCTTCATCGCTGAACTCTTGTTCCCTTAACGTCTTAGTTTGTAAAGGAGAGACCACATCATCGAAAACCAGCTTATCTTCACCACCCACTCAGCAAATAGTCAACGAAAGCATCATATGACGGAGGCAAAGAACATAATAATATCATGGATTTATCCGTGTCAGAGATGGTGACAGTGATATTCGACAAATCAAAACAAATTTTATTAAACTCATTAATATGATCAACCATAGACTTACCTGAAGACATCCGAAAGGCATGTAGTCTACATTTCAAGTAAAGTTCCAAAGTCAAATCCTTCTGCAAGTAGAGCTTCTTTACCTTATCCCACAAAACATTTGCAGATATTTCACTCGAAAAGTTATGAGTGATATCCCTTGAAAAACATAAACGAATTGTTGAACACACCTCCAAATCATGGTCAGCCCACCTCTCATCGGTCCAATCTTTTGGAAACACTACTGGCTTTGCCTTGATAGCTTTGATTTGTTTATACTAACAAGAATATCTTTTACATCAGTTTTCCATGATGTGAAATTATTCCTCCCGTTGAACTTGATAATATCAAATCCATGCACCTTTGAAAATCCACTTGATGTAGAACCAAACATCTTCACTTCTAACTATGATCCTTCTCACTGCACTACTTGTTATGATTAAAACCTTAGAATTAACCTCTTCACAAGACACTAGTTCTTTGGATCACGTAGAACTAAAGAAAACATAAAACAAAATGCACGAAACAGAAACAAAGGGACAAGATTTAACGTGGTGTGGCAATATGCCCACGTCCACAAACGTCTACGATTAACACTTATTATAGAACAGACTATATATGACCAGTAGAATGTTGTTCACAAACCCCAAACAATTCTCTATGAACAAAACGTTCTAAACCCTAAAACTCTCTAGTTATGAGAACTCTTCTCTAAATTGTATTTTGTATGTTACCCTAAGACTTGCACGCCTATTTATGTGGGTTACAAAACTTGTTTCCCTAGTATATGTGTTATACTAGGAATTAAACCTAGAGTTTAACTAAATCAGGAACCCTTGAGTTTAACCAAAATAGGAAACCTCTAACTATACCAAAATCAGGAAACACCTAGATAATTCTAGAATTTTCTTAAAACATCGACAACTTCTAACACTTTTACGTTTATGCTGCTTTGATTACTTAATTTGACTACGAGTGTTCTCTGTTCACTGTTCTTTGAAATTTGAGTTTCTTTTGCTATAAATAAATGTGATTAAGTGTGAATTGCTAGGAAACATATTATTTCAAGAATTTCTCTAAAATGGTTAGACACACTAGAAAGATTATATTAACTGCAAACTACTGATATTATTATAAAATAGTACAAATTACTCTAAAATAGTACTTGCATTTTCTTCTAATACTGTACTATTTTAGAGATGACAAGTTCGATTACATTAGCTATTGTTGTATCATTACAACTGCGAGTTTATTAACTCATCATATTCCAATACCATATATACTACATAAACCAGTAATCCTTTTGTCCAAGGAAACACACATTGACATGCAAGCAAATTTTTTTCCTGACAATCATGGATTGATTACACAGGCATAATGTTACTTAATTAGAAGCACTTATGATAACTTAGATCATTAAAAAGGGTAAAACTGTCATCATGAATTCCTCGTATGTGAAAGTCGCAGTTCCATTACAAGAAATATCGTTCTCCCTGAACTTCTCAGTGAGACCCTGCATGCATACGTACAATTCATTTACTTAGAACTCATACTTACATTACACTGTAACAAAACAAACGAACGGAAAGATGGACAATAGAAATTAAAAATAATCAATACCTTAACAGTAAGGCAGCACCTGCAACATCAAGAACAAAAACCCAAACAAATTAATTTATTAGTGAATAATCAGAAGTAACAAAAAAAAAAAGTTATTACATAAAATAAAATAAAAAAGAGTTAGATGAAGATATCGGTCTAGATAACATACTCTATGAAACTGTCATATTCAAGGCCCTTCTTTTTGTAACCGGTTTTATCGTACTTCGAGATGAGCAAATTCATGATGGCTGGAGAAACCGTGAAACCAAGCCTTCCTAGAGCCCTCTGCAACTCCGAAGAATCAATTTTCCCACTTCGGTCCGTATCAAAACGTTGAAAAATTTCCTGGACACACATGAGTAATGTTTTCCTTAAGCATAAAGGTAATCTTTAAAATGTTCAAGAATTATTCATAAGTGAATTGGTGCAAATATAATATAACCAGCCGATTAGAATTCTTGCGAGTTGCTACTTACCCTCCAATTCTGAAGACACTGATATACAGCAATGAATTCCTTTGGCCCTGCCCACCCACAAAGATTTACATTTATATGTGTATAAAGTTAAAGTGGATATTTTAAAGCAGCTGGGAAATGAAGGTTAAAAAAGAGTTGATCACCACATACCTAACTGGCGAACCTTGGGATTATTAGTATGGAGATGCATAAGAAGATGAATAGTACGGAGACTAAAGCTTTGCTGAACAGAAGACAGAGCTCTTTGCAACTCCTTGTCATCAATGAAACCACTTTTGTCTTGATCAACCATTTGAAAACACTTCACAATTTCAGGATTAGTCCCTTTTGGGAAAGCAGACGGTAACATCCCTGCTGAGAAAGGACTCATCATTCCATGCTGTTGCTGATGATTATTATTAGTACGGCCATAGCCGCCAGCATTGCTAGGGAATTGAACCTGCTGCAACTTAGCAGCAGGTTTGACACATTCTTCATCGTAGTAGCTATGCTCAGAGACTTGTGGGTAAGATTGCAACTTGTTACTGTAGTGATGAGAACCATAATTGTCACTGAAATCGTCATGATCGTATGGTTGAGCACCATAGTAAGCATGTTGCTGATGGGAAGAGTATGTTGCATAAGCCATTATATCTGATGGAAGAGAGAAAGGGTGTATATGCTATGGAGTTTTGAGTTTTGATCGCTTGTGGAAATGAAGACTCCCAAGTGATGGGTTTTATAGTAACTGGGTGAAGATAAGTCTTTAAGAAATTACACTAGAATGCCATGCAATTATGATGAACACGAATTTTGCAGATTTAGAATATAGCTTTCTGGTATCTGGAGTAGGCAATGTTCCACTTCCAATTAACTTTCGGTATTTTCTTTTCCTGATGTGCACCCAGCATTTGAACATCCTCCGTCTTACAAACCTTCCAGCAGGATCTAATGGCTCATCATGTTTTCAACTGGAATCAGAATTTTCTTTATATGTGTAGTAAGATGATAAAATGGAATAAGATTCTATCTGTTTATGATAACTGCATCTTTTTTCACTTTTTCTGGATAATCATTAGTGACTTTTTGCACATTCCAACCATAATGGCGCGATTCAAGTGGTCAAGTGGATTGGGTGGAGTAAAGGCTTTCGACCAGCCTGATCACAAGTAAATTGGTTCACAAATACAATGATAAATTTTGGAATCATGTGGAAAAATTTATTTGTAGTGTAAAAATTTGGGTCATTGAGCAACTTTTTAGTCTTAGTTAACAGGATTCCTGAGACTAGCAAACTAGTATTTTGCTAGATGGGGTCATGTATGGTTTTTCCGGTGAAGTTCCATAGTGGACCAATTGTGCCAAATTTGACGCAATGGATTGGATAGTATTAGCACGAGAAAACACTAGTTACAACCCCCTGCCATTTAAGTTGCAGGGCAGAACACCCACAATATTATGTTCCGTACAGAAAAAACATCTGAAGTCCAACATAACACCTGCCAAAAATGTGCTATTAACGTCTATTGAAATTCATAACCAGTAAATAGGAATACCCCAGTGTGCATTTCAAGAGTTGAGCCCAAAAAAATGATTTCTAGAGTCATGGATTCAGAAGGAAATTCAAAAATAATCGCTAGAAACAGGGATTGAACCTGTGACCTTGTGGTTAACAGCCACACCAGCATGAGCTATTCCAGCTTTGTTGTTTTCAAGCTAATCGGTTTACTAAAATTTCTGATTTTCCTGCCATAGCCATCACAAAGCCAAAATGTGCTGTCATCATTTTTTATATATTACTAGTTTTCTAACACATTTTTCATAAGGCCTCTTCCTATGCACATGCCAAAACATGGTATTTGGCATATATGCACCCACTATGGGTATGTCAAACTGCCAAACTCATATGCCAATATGTTTTTCCTGGCATATAGGCATACACGACAGAGTTTCCAGCGAGCGATAGAGTCTTCGTCGCTCGATGGTCAAACTATCGTTCGATGGTCATTCACTCGACAATGACAGTCAAGCTATCGCTCGATACTATGATAACCGCTCATCGATCTTCATCCAACGGCTAATATTTCCCCCTCTATAAATACCTAATTTTAATCTCATTTCAACTCACACTGAGAATTTCTTAATCTCTTAAGAATTTCTCAATCTCTCTAGAATTTCTTAATCTCCAATTCTTTTCATCACTCTACTAGTGAGTGCATGGCAAACCACCGTATTATCCAAAATCGAAGAGCCGCTTGTCGTGCAATTGTAGATAGTGAAACTAGGAGAAGTCAAATTAGGAGATGTCAAGTGAGGCGAAACCTAAAATTCAAAACTGCGAGAAGATGAATGTATTTGCGGGAATTATATTGATTTGACAATGGAGCCAGTATTTGATCACCAACTATTGTGGGAAATGATTTTTTTAAATTTCAAGAACAAACAATGAACCTACGCGGTCGGAGTGTTTCAGATTTGGTTCGGTGCTTCGGTATAATTAAGCAGGAAGTTACTAGGTATGTTGCTTTACTTCAGCGAGAAGGTCCAACCTTGAGAAGTGGTGAAACCACGGTGGAATTTCAGGAAAGGTGTCGTGTGGAATATCGTCGCATCTACGGGCAAAAATTCCATTTTGAAAGTTGTTTCGAGGTTTTAAGATATTTGCCCCAATATTGTCCAACATTTGTGTTGTAATTTCTCAATTGTCCACTTTTAAAGTTTTAATATTTGTTTAAAATTTTTAAAGTATTAATATTTTTAATATTTGTTTAAGTTTAAATATTTGTAATACTTTTAATGTTTAAGAATATAATTAACATTAATTTTCAACAATATTCGTCAAATTTCAAATTCATTAAACTTCACAAAATTAAAAACTTCAATATAATTAAAATAGTCAATTTACAAGACATAAAACTAGACAATAATTGGAAAGACTCTAAAAAAAAAATTTGGAACAATGTTCTTCATCTTCTTCATTTCACTAAACTTCCAATCAATGCGCTCATGAACGGAGTCTCCTTTAATTATATTCTTCTTTGGTTTCAAATTTGTTTTGCCTTGATTTTCCTTGCCTTTAACCTTTCTTGGCCTTCTCTTAGTTGCGGTTTTGACTTGGTTGATATCCAAAACTTGGAGACTTCTTTGCTTCTTACTTATTTCTTTGAATCTATCACATATCTTCTCAACGACACCTTCAAGTACTACTCCAGAAAAATCAAGTTGTGTTGCCGAATCAAGTTGGGTTAATTGTGCCATTTGGATCAAATAGAAGAAATAAATTAGATTGAGAAAAGAGAATAATAGATTGAGAAGAAGAGAAATTTTTTGTGTAAAAAATTTGGGGTAAGTGTTGAGTTTGAAAGTTACCTATTTATAGCGATGAAGAGATAGCCGTTACCGCTAGAGTGAATATCGCCAGCGATAAAGTCTTTATCGCTGTCGATATTGTGAATATCGCTCGCTAGGGATTCGATCGCTCAGCGGTTTCCCCATAGTGGCGCAAATGGTTTGGCATGCCACCTGGCATGCCAAACACCATTTTTTTGGCATGTGCATAGGAAGATGCCTAATAGTATCTATACTTTTAAACCCATATCTGGATAATTTGATAGGAAAAATCTCAACCATATTATGGTTCATATGGAAATACAGATGTTCGGTGGTTTTTGAAAACTTAACCCCAAATCCAATGCAACTAATTGATCAGATCAATAGATTTTTGCAATCCATCCCTCAAAAGAACACAAAGGAACTGGATAACAATCAGTCAATGAAGATCAACACCAAATGGTCGGATATAAACACAGACTGGATAATATTTATTGATGCTTCTTTTAAGGAAGAAGACCTTTCAATGGGATACGCACACATCGTTTATTAAGTAGACCACCAGACTTTTATGCACATTTCAGCAGGATCAGGGACAGCTACTTCGGCCTTTCATGCGGAAGCGAAATCTTTACAAAAAGCAGTTACATGGCTAAGGGACAACGTTTTGTCTAGCGTTTCAATAGTAACTGACTGTAAAGCCTTGGAAGACATCATCAGCAAGGAAAACACAAACCCTTCGTGGACAGCCGAAAACACAGTTCAAGAAGCCAAGAAAATCTTAAAAGATCTTCCTCAAGCTCAGGTAAAATTTACAATGAGAAAATATAATTCAGCAGCGGACCAAATCGCCATGGAAGCAAGAATAAAGAATCTTCATCATATGTCTACGAAATTACAACAAAAAATCGAGCATTCTAGCATTATTTCTAATGTTTTTGATAGAAACGAAATTGTAAATCTTATGTACTATCTTTGCTAGTTAATATATTCATCTTTCCATCAAAAATAAAATAAAATAGTATCTATAAATCATGGCAGGATATGACATAAAGAAACATAAATATTCGTGGAAAGTGGAAACATAACAATATCAGGAAACCAAGGGAATCCTATACTCGGAAATATCCCTTTTCATCTTTTGGATGGTTAGATATCCCCGGATACACATATCGATTGGTCCTCCCTTTCATTCGTCTCGGTTATTTTGTTTTTCCTGTCGCAAAAAAGAAAATAAAAAATCCCATCTCCAAATTCTATTACTCATAAGGAACCGATCAAAAAAAAAAAATCTTTACTAGGATCGCAATGGAGGATAAACACGCGCATAAGAAACCTAAAGTAGAACGAAATGAAAAGACTTTTTTCTTGGCGTATCCCGATTTGGTTACCCACTTACCCATGTCCCGATGGGTTATCTTGTGAACTTTTTTGAGAAAATGAATCTGAAGCTGAAAGGTATGAGGCTTATGCATGCGAATGAGCAATTCATTAAAAAGCACTTCGAAAATGTTGGAGGGGAACCCAAGGGCAACCATCCTTACAGTCCTTACAACCCTTGGGTTGTTTACTTAACTTCTAGACCTGTTGTTGCTAGGATATTGGAGGGAGATGAAGCTGCCATGCCAGTAGAGTTAATGAAATAACAATGAAAAAGGAGGAATCTCTCTTTTGGACTAATGGCGGACCAACATGTTACAGCAGCAATTCTGTTATCCGTGCGTCACAAGATATTGAGATGTGGTTCCGTGAGGATTGCAGAGACTGGTTAAACGAACGTCTAATATAGTGCACCCAGATGGAAAATCCTATGGTCCATGGGAATCATCTTATGTAATACTCCCTCCGTTTCTGTAAAAGAGATACTTCCACTTTTTCAATTTAGCCTATTTTTAGGCTAAAATGAAAAAGTGAAAGTATCATTTTTCCAAAAACAGAGGGAGTATTAAAGAATGATGTCTTTTGTGATCCTCAACCGGATCTTCAGCGATATTTTTCCATGGCTGACATGTCTGTTGTCGTCATCAAGCCTAAGGCTTTTCGTGACTCTTGTGTTGGTGACATTTTGAAGGCTGTGGAGGTTAACTCTTTTGGAGTAAGAGGTTTGAAGCTTGTGAGGAAGGCTGACTGTCCTGAAAACGTTGCATGGTCTGATTCTTGTACCTCCAGTGAAGCTGAGAGTGATGAGTGTACTCTTGCTATGGTTGCTAATTTTCTTTCCCCAAAGTTTGAATTACTTGACAATGCACCAGATCACAAGGATATTAGTTTTACTTCAAAAGTATACCAAGTTGGCAGTAATTACATCTACAAAAGCAAGCCGAATACCTTGTGCGACGATATGGTTGAATTTTTTCCTCATGGTTTGGTTATTTGGGTTCATCCTCGGGGCGAGTACGTGTGTGGAAATATGTTCGAGGACAAATGTTTGGTTATCACGGTATTAATTAAAAGTTTAACTTTGCACTAGTGACCGAATTGCTTGTAATTTTCTGAATGCAGACTTATGTAGTTGTATTCCTTAAGAGTTCACCTTTGCTTTGGTTAGTGGATTACTCTGGCAATTTCAAACACCAAAAGAAAAAAACATACCAGGATAGGAAACGATGAGTTATTATTTTTTTACTGTAAGAGATTATCAGCAATTAAATTATCAGAATTCTTGTATGTCTACGATTTTGCTCGCTTATAGTTACTTGATAAAAATTTATTGTAATATATGTATAAATTTATTGTAATATATGTATAAGTCGAGTCAAGTATTGACTTGACATTTATTAACTTTAGTCCAGTTGTTATTACAACACACTTTCTTTCTTATAATTATTATGTAAAAATTCTTCTCAGTGTTAACTGAGTTTATTCTAATAAACAGTTATACATTTCTCATGGTATCATTGGGGTTTTGATCTTGATTAAAAAAATTCATCTATTGCACACAAATTTCTTAACAATCTTTTTAGTAGATCATAGAACCAATATATTTTTCGTACCTTTCTCGATTCTCCTTAACCTTTTTCGACATAAATTTACTGTTTTTAGGTCAGTTTTCAAATCAAGAGTCATTTATGTTTTTTTTGTACTTATCGCAATTTTTCTCAGATTTGTCCATGCCCTTGTTGGTTCACTCTAGAAGATGATGGGATGGGTAATAACAACAATATTTCTTCGTGCGCTTCTTAAAATGGTAGTTCTCTTAATTTTTCCTTATCACTCTCTAATATAGAAAATTTTGTTCCAATAAAGTTAAACTCTACAAATTTCTTGCTATGACTAATCAGTTTGAGTCGACCTGGTTTCAGGTGGTTTGTATGGTTATTCTACTGGTGATAAGAAAGAATCAATAAGAAAAATTATGGTTAATGGTGTTTCAAGCTTGAATTCGAAGCGGGTTTATTGGAGAAAGCTAGACTGTTTTGTTACAATTTTGATGAAGGAAACTTTCATTACTTATGTTTCTGGTGATATATCGGATCTTTCAACAACTAGGGAAATTTGGTTTTCATTGAGGCCAGTTTAAAAATCAGTTTATGGAAAGGAAAAGTATGTTGAGAAATCAGCTTCACAATTTCAAGAAAGGTAATTTGACAATTCTTGTTTACCTGCATTATCGGAAAACATTAATTAGTCGATTCTTTAGCTGTTATAGGTGAAAAAAATTAGTGAATCTGATTTGATAATGCATATTCTAAATGGGCTATGGACAGAGTATGATAAATTTTGTGATTTCTGCACAAAATAGAGTGGTCCCACTTACTTTTCCAGAGATTAAACTTAGGTTATTGAATCATGAGCAAGTACTCACTGATCAACAATAAGATTCTGGTTAGACCATCACTTGGTAAGACTCACAAGTTTTGGTATGTCAAATTCGTTATTAATATCTTGATTTATAGTCTTCTAAAATCAGTTCCGGACAAGAAATAAAACATGGTAGTTGAGTATCAGAATTTACCGATTAACCCTAAAGATTGACGAATGAAGATCAACGAAGACATCTATGAGGACTTCATCAACAAAGGTATATGTAATGGCTGACTATCCTATTTGCTCATATTTTATTTACCATTTTATCTACTGAAACAACGTTGCTTGACTTCCGTATTATGATGAAAATGTAAAGAAGAAATTTTGAGTTCAAGCTAGACTTAACAAATCTGGAATTATAATTTCATGCAATGGAAGTTATAAATAACTTATCGCATAATATGTTGAGAACAACTTATTGTTCAACATACCGTAATTGTGTAAAAAGTTCATAGAAGATATCAAGTTACATTCTTGTTCACGAACTGATTTGGTCAATACACGAACTTTGCGTTTATTGATAATTTGCTTGATGAATAAATCTATTTTTAACTCTCGTACACGAACTGGTTGATTTTGAGATGCTCCTTAACACTATTGAATCCTCAAGTAGGATAGCTATACACGAACTGGTTGATTTTAATTGGTTCTCCGAGCATGAATTTGTTCCTAGTGTATAAACAATCTAAAATCATTTTCTTATGTGGATTTCGTATACTATTTGGTCGATGAATTTCAAAACGAAATTCGGGAAAAAAACAAAATACGCTAGAAACAGGGATTGAACCTGTGACCTTGTGGTTAACAGCCACACGCTCTAACCAGCTGAGCTATTCCAGCTTTGTTGTTTCATAACTAAATCTAAGGTATAGATTCTATGTAAAATACAAAGCCAGATTCTTTTCCTCTAAAGGTTTTAGTTACTAGGCATTCCTAGATAGTGTCCAGTTGTCCAGTAGTGTCAACGATGCACAAGTACCAGGTGGTGAGATGCCCAGTTTTTTGTTTATGTGGATACTATCACAAGTACTTTAAATATTTTGGATTTACCAAAAAATTTCCAAGAAATCAATAATTAAAATATACGAACAATCTTGAATGTCTACGGTTTTTACTCATTAATAATTTCACTATAAAAATGCTCAAATCACTGGCATAACGAGTTCTAAATTTTTTTAAATGGGTATTATAATTTTTGTACTTCCGCAAATATAACAAATCAATTCCAATAACTTTTATATTATTGGAATTGCATCCTCTTACTCACAAGCAGCGGAGGTGATTTTTTTTTAGGGATCCTCATTTCTCATGAGGACTCCATAACACTTCAAAGTGTCTAGGTAGCGGGTTAATTAAGGGGCTTCTTAGTAGGTAATAAATATCTAAGTTACCCTTTTATTTTCCATCCAAATTAAATCCAACCTACCTTCTACCGAAATCAAACCTAACTATTCATTATATATATATAAATATAAATATTCATTATATATATATATATATATATATACATTATAACCTACCTTCTACCGAAATCAAACCTAACTATTATATATATATATATATATGTCAGTCTTCTCTTTATCTTCCTTCTCCATAACCTCCAACAAAACAAAAACTAAATCAATTCATAAATAATAAAAGCTCAACAACCAGATAATTTTACAACCATGACTTTTATAATGTAAGGATCGACAAACCCATTTTTTTTGTTGCTTCTGATTTCTTAAATAGGTTGGATTTGATCAACTTATAATTCAATTTTAGTTTTAGAAACTACTTACCGATAGGAACGGATGAAATCTTAGCCATAGACAATGCCTCAACCATCAGAAGGGAATCATTGGCCATTAGGAGAAGAATGTGATGGGGTGCATTCTTTAGTAATGAATACATGGATATGTCATGGAATTCTAAATACCCACATGGAGTATGATAGTGTTTTTATCAGTGCCTCCAGGAAAAGTTATTGGCTCATCTCCCGTTCAGCAAGATGACAATAACGTCGGACGATGTCAAACAAATTCTGGACCTGGAAGTTATATGAAAAGTTGTGTCTGAGGGTTTGGACATCAATATGGAATCGGATTATCTTTGTATACATGTTAAAAACATGTGTAGTTAGGAGAGAAACGAAGCCGAAAAGAATTTTCAGACGGCTGCTGGAGATAAATTAGGGGAAGCAAGGAAGACTGCAGATGTACCTATCACTAGAAAAATATTATTGTTAATATGAAGACCAAGTTTGGATAAACAACGAAGAAGGAAATGGAAGGACATGTGATAGACAAAACAAGAGCTAGGCGTACAACCACAACGTACTTCTTGCATGCCCTTGGTACCCTATTCTTTCATGGCCACTCGGGAAAAAAGGTTAATGCTCATTTTCAACAATTGTTGAAGGATCTCGAGAAGACCAAAGGGTATTCATGGGGTACTGGATCCCTCACATATTTACTTGAGAGCCTTAGAAATGCCTCGAGGGTTGGAGCTACTCAAATTGCCAGGAATATTGGTCTTCTTTAGGTAATTTATTTGGTTAATTTTAATGTTTGTTATATTTTTTATATCAAATTTGGTGCGTTCTATTATGTATAATTTGTATCTTCACGGTCATGGGTGTATGTCCACTTTCCAACTATGAGGCCTATTACGTTTCTACGTTGGTATGAGAAAGATACCGGTCCTATGACCACTATCCCTTCACCGGCACTCAACAAAAGCACAAAGAAGATAAGATAGTTGATTTAGGGTAGAAATTAGATAGTTGAGCAAACAAAACACAAATGACCAGAATATATTTTCGTTGATAATGAGTGATTCAAAATCATTTATTATTATATAATCACCACCAAGTATCACATTATTACAAATGGTTTGAATAGTTTCGACATGATAATCGCTTTCTAAAGTTCCATTTGGTGCTCGTATTTATTACACCAACCCTCACATATTCAGTTTCGTATTGGATCTTTAACATAGGCAATGAGATTACTTCGTCTTATTGGATAACACCTGCCCAAAATGTGTTATAATGCATTATTAACGTCTATTGAAATTTAATTATGATCTAAAGGTGAGCATAAAAAAAAATTAAATTCTCAAAGACAAACGCGGAAATCAGGAAACTGCAGAAGGAATAAAAGATAGCTGAAAGCAAAGGTGATCAGTTGCTTAAAGGCTCTCCTTCATGTTTCCATAGATTTAATCTTAGTTGTCCTTCATTCTGCATTTATAAGTACGGGTATTTCTGCTCAGCTGAAACTTGGAATACTAGGATGCATCACATTTTCAGGAGCAAAATTCAAAGTTTCCATTTCCATAGAGTTAATCTTAGTTGTCCTTTATTCTGCATTTATAAGTACGGGTATTTCTGCTCAGCTGAAACTTGGAATACCAGGAAGCATCACATTTTCAGGAGGAAAAATTCAAAAATTCGCTAGAAACAGGGATTGAACCTATGACCTTGTGATTAACAGCCACATGCTCTAACCAGCTGAGCTATTCCAGCTTTGTTGCTGCTGAACTAATCTTAGATTTATTCTAAAAACAAGCACAAGCATCGGGTGCCGAGAAGCCCAACTTTTTTGTTTATTTAAAACTATCCCAAGTGCTATAATATTATTTATTTGCATACCTTAAGTAGTAGTTTGTTGTGAAACTATATTTTCTTCTTAATAATAGATCATGCCAGGATATGAAACATTGATTTTTTTTTTATTTTTTTTTTTCGTAAAAGATTATCATCAAAGAAGAAAAATATTATCATGCGAAAGTAATATAGCCATCAAAAGCTACGACAATTAGCGATTTATTATCCGAATAGTCTTGAATGTCTACGATTTTCACTCGCTAATAATTTCTTTATAAAACAACGTATTGGAATATATGTGTAAGTCAAGTCAGGTATTGACTTAACCTTTATTAACTTTAGTACTATTGTTATTATAGCACACTCTCTCTTATAATTTTTTTTTGTAATAACTCTCCTCAGTGTTAACTGAGTTCATTCTAATAAATTGTTATACGTTTATTATGATATCATAGGGTTTCGATCCTAATAAAAAAAAATCATCTCTTGCACACAAATTTCATAACAATCTTTTTAGCAGATCGTAGAACCCATATATTTTTTTCATACCCTTATCGATTCTCTTCAACTGGTAGGTCTTTAAAAGTGATTTTCCTACATTAAACTGCAAGTGCACAGCGCTTGTTGGAGGCGTGGCAAGCACAGGTCGATCCCACAGAGAAATGGTGTGTGTGTGACTGATCTAGAGGCTTTACTTAACTGATTTCTACAAGAGTGGCACGAATATGGTTGGTTTGATGTTGTCGATACGACTAGTTGAATTGTTGTAAAAGTAAAGGCAAGCTGAAATACAATTAATGAGTATAAAGGGTACTAGGATTGTCAACTCCACCACTAATTCATGTTATGGGATTCAACTAATTCGAGAGTTTTGTTCCTGTGACAGATAAGGATAATGTGTCAATTTACTCACTTATCTAAGGAGTTTCACCAAGTGATACTTCAATTATCAGCTAAAGTACTAACCCAGAGCACTAATTGTCTAGTTAAGCACAACTAGTCAAGGGAATTAGCAACTATCTCTAAGGCTTGAGCTGAAGCACAAACAACACAGTTTTAGCCTAACTACAATGGATACAAGGCATTCATTGTGAGAGTAAAGTGTTGTAATACTAAAATTGAATATATCTTATCATTTAATCATGCAAAAACAACTCAAACACAGTTGAACCACAGAACAAAGAATTAGGGCTTCATGTAAATCCTAGCAAATGGAATTAGAACATACTAAACATGATAAACAGACTTTAAAATTGAAATACAAATTAACCCTAAAAATTGACTGTCCTTCTAAAAGTGAAGAACAACCAAATATATATCTCACAAAACACTCAAAGCTTGCAATTAATGCTCACCCAAACCTCTTTCTTCCTCTGAATCGACAATACATGGTTGTTGGAGAAACCCTAGTTCTAAATTATCTCTAACCTAGCTTCTAAGGTATGGAGAAGCTATGAAAGAGATAAGTCGAAGTAGAGAGGTAGAGCAGGGGCTACTGGTGCGGTTGGTGCTGTCAGGAGAAGGAGATGGTGGTGGTGAGGGCTCTGGTTTTGTCAGGGAGAGGGAGGAGGTAAGGGGAAGAAGATGGAGCTCTGATTTTGTGTCGGGGGAGAAGAAAGAGAAGATGGAGGAGAAAATAGGGTTTGGTCGATGGGATAAGGGCTTGATGGATTCGTTGTTGAGCGGGCACATCAAGAAATGATGCGCATGGTGGAGCGACCGTTGGATCTCGTTGGAGATCGATGCGAGGACCGATGCGGCCGTAGGATGAAGATGGGAGAAATCTAACGGCTCAAATGGTGCGGGCTCGGATCCGGGTCGTGGGCCGAGTTTTGGATTGCTTTAGCCCATGTCTTGTAAGTTGGGTTGCTTCTTGTTGGGTTGCAACTGATGCGCGCGCGGGCTTTGGCTTTTTGCTCCATAGACGCTTGTCTCCACTTTTCTGCTCTTTTGGCTCCTCAATTTCTCCGAGCTTTATTTACTACCTAAAAACACAAAATTAATTAGTACAAATATTTATTCTTGAAAACAAAGAAAATACGTAACTGGGATAATATCGATTTCTCGAACACAAAAGATGAGCTAAATGCCAATAAATAGATGTAGAAATATGAAATATTTGGCACTCATCAAATACCCCCAAACCTGAATTTTACTTGTCCTCAAGTGAAACGAAATTAAGAAATCCTAACTATACCCCCGTCGCAGTCTCTCGAATGCATTTAGCGTATGCACTAAGCCTTTAAACCCCTAGGTGTCCCTAGTGGACGAGTTGTAGTCTCGTGAGGGTTTACCAGAGGTGTACCCACAAAACCTTCTCCAACTTCAGAGAGTGTAAAAGAGTCTCAAGCATCCAAGGAGCTATGAGGACATAGAGTTTCGCATGCTAGTAACAAGAAGTTAGAACTACCAAAGAACGCATTCTCATCCTTAAGTGCCGAGCGAGAAGTAACCATACCATATGAAAGAATTCGGATTCGATTGTGATCATAAGCCTCGACTTCGCCTCACCAATAGGGTTTTATGATAATTGCACTCAAAAAAGACCGCTTTTTTAGTATCTCATGTGTGCGCAGCGGGACTAAAGAGAGAAATCCCGCACACGTTGAAGGTAAGAAGGATAACCTTACGAAATAATTTCTCGGAGACTCCACGAGTTGTGGACAAAAAGAATCTTTTTTCGATGATCTCTAAGAAAGGAAATCAACCATTAGCAAGGGTGGGAGTACTCACTTACCTTCTCACCCGATCGGCAATTAATATCACTCTCTCAGCATTCATAGAAACGTCTTCAATCTTCTGTCTTCGGTCTTCAATAGCTGATGATGAACTTCTGAACTTCACAAAAACTTGACAAACATTTTTTTTTTTTTTTTTTTTTTTGACATACATGAAATGAAAATAACAATAAAACAGTAAAACACAATTTTTCACAACTTGTCTTGATTTCACAAACTTCATTAATTCTCATCCTATTTTCTTTTCTTTGTTGCATGTAAACCTTGGACTATTTCAACTTTTCTTCAAATATTCTGATGTTGCTCCGCTTGTTGACGATGATGTGTTTCTATGAATCTGTTGATTGAGAGGGAGAGAGTGATGCTAACTGCAAATCGATATTTAGAAGGAGTTTTCATCTTTAAACGTCACCCTCATGATTGACGAAATTAGCACTCAAGAGATCAAAAGTAGTGCTGAAAGTGGTGCGAAGTTGGGTAGCTCACCATTCCTACCCGGAATTGACATACGGTGACACACACTCTAATGACTTTTCTAGAAAGTCACAAAAAGCGAAGGTCGGTGCCTCGCTTGATGTAAAATGGGTAGTCTCCACTATGGTTGATCACAATTCTACTACCGAATATCTAAACAACACCTAATTCACCCTCCGGTATGGTTAAATCCAACTTTAACGCTCTAATCAACTAAGAAACCCGATTGTGTTCTCCAGCACTTCCAATTTCTGTTATTTCGGTCAGACTCTCTATGTAAACATAGCTAGAAGCATGCTAGTGACTCTAAAATCTCTAAAAGTTGGAGGTTTTTATGTACATATTTACAAAGAGTTTTTTTTTTTTTTTTTTTTTTTTTTTTTTTTAAGAAGTAAAACAAAAAGACTAAAAACTCTATATGCAAATCACACCCCCAAACCTAGATCAAACATTGTCCTCAATGTGTCAACAGATGATAAAATTTTAAACAGTCACATACCAAGAGAACTATGCTGAGTAGAGAAAAGGGAAGAGATTACCGGATGTACAATGATGTTGCTAAACCAAAGGAGGATGAATGCTTTGAAAGCAAACAACCAGAGCGCAAGACAAAAAGGTTGGTTAGCACAAATAAGAACTATGCAAAAAGAAAAAGAAAAAGAAAAGGGAAAGAGAATGGATTGTTAGTCCATATGTATGTACACAAGTGAACTAGTCTAGTCCACATAGATGGGGTCTTCCAAGTCAACGGTCTCAACTTCTGGTGGAAGATGCTCGTAAATGGTTTCAATCTCCGACCATTGACCTTGAAAATGTTCTTGGTTGCTGGGTTTTCAACTTCTACAGCTCCATGGGGAAAGACAGTACGTACCAAGAATGGTCCTGACCATCGAGAACGTAGCTTTCCTGGAAACAAGTGCAAACGAGTGTTGTACAATAAAACTTTCTGACCTGGTGTGAAGGACTTGCGCAGAATGCGCTTGTCGCGAAACACTTTCATTATTTGTTTGTACGTTTTGGCACTATCATATGCATCATTTCTCAACTCTTCTAACTCATTGAGTTGAAGTTTTCTATGGGTACCAGCTTTATCAAGATCAAAATTAAACTTCTTCACAGCCCAATATGCACGGTGTTCTAACTCAACTGGTAGATGACATGCTTTACCGTACACAAGTCTGTAAGGAGACATCCCAATGGGAGTCTTGTATGCAGTTCTATAGGCCCATAAAGCATCGTTTAAGCGCAAAGACCAATCTTTCCTAGAAGGATTGACAGTCTTCTCAAGGATATGCTTAATTTCCCTATTAGAAACTTCTACTTGGCCACTGGTTTGAGGATGGTAAGGTGTTGCTACCTTATGGGTGATTCCATACTTGCGCACTAATGATTCAAAGGGTCTATTGCAAAAATGATTACCTCCATCACTGATTATTTCTCTAGGGGTTCCAAAACGAGAGAAAATGTTCTTCTTAAGAAAAGAAAGAACAACTTTATGGTCGTTGGTTTTGGATGCAATGGCCTCTACCCACTTAGAGACATAATCAACAGCAACAAGAATGTATAACTTACCTTCAGAGTTAGGAAATGGTCCCATGAAATCAATACCCCAAACATCAAACAGCTCAACAATCAAAATGGGTTGTAAGGGCATCATGTTTCTCTTAGAGATACTTCATAATTTCTGGCATCGGTCACAAGCAACACAAAAAGCATGGCTATCCTTAAACAGTGTTGGCCAATAGAAACCGCTTTGCAAGATCTTTGCAGCAGTTTTCTTGGCACTAAAGTGGCCTCCACATGCATGGTCATGACAGAAAGAGATGACGTCCCTTTGTTCGAATTGGGGACACATCTCCTAATGATTTGGTCTTGGCAGTACTTAAACAGATATGGGTCATCCCAAAGGAAATGTTTAACTTCAGCCAAGAACTTAGAACGGTCTTGTTTAGACCAATGCAAGGGCATTCTACCTGTAGAAAGGTAGTTCACAATATCAGCAAACCATGGCATTTAAGACACAAGCATCAATTGCTCATCAGGGAATGACTCCTAATTAGCACAGCATTCATCACAGATTCAACATTCAACCTAGACAAGTGATCAGCAACAACATTCTCTCGACCCCTTCTTATCTCGAATTTCGAGGTTAAACTCTTGTAGCAAGAGTATCCATCGAATTAGACGATCCTTAGCATCTTTTTTAGACAAAAGATATCTCAATGCAAAGATGGTCGAATAAATGATGACCTTAGACCCTATCAAATAAGATCTAAACTTATCTAATGCAAACACAACAGCTAGCAACTCCTTCAAAAGTAGTGGAATAATTCAATTGAGCATCATTAAGTGTTTTACTAGCATAGTAGATCACATATGGAAGTTTGTCTACTCACTGGCCCAAAACAGCTCCTACAAAGATAGTCGACGCATCACACATAATCTCAAATGGTAATGACCAGTCAGTGGTCGACTATAGGGGCAGATGTAAGGAGAGCCTTCAGTTGCTCCCATGCTTCCTTACAAGCATCATCAAAGAAAAATGCAACATCTTTTGCAAGAAGATTGCACAAAGGTCGTGAAATTTTACTAAAGTCTTTGATGAATCGGCGGTAAAATCCCGCATGGCCTAAGAATGATCTTATGTCCCTCACAGAACGAGGTTGAGGCAAGTGTTGAATGAGATCTACCTTGGCTTTGTCTACTTCTATGCCTTTTTCCGAGATAATATGCCCTAGGACAATGCCTGAGTGAACCATGAAATGACATTTTTCCCAATTCAAAACCAAATTCTTTTCCTTACACCTAATTAGCACACAAGTGAGGTGATGCAAACAATCATAAAAAGAAGAACCAAACACCGAAAAATCATCCATGAAAATTTCAAGGAACTTATCTACCATGTCGGAAAATATGCTCATCATGCAACGTTGAAAAGTGGCGGGTGCATTACACAACCCAAAAGGCATACGACGGTAAGCAAATGTTCCATAAGGACATGTAAACGTGGTCTTTTGTTGGTCTTCGGGTGCTATGTGAATTTGGTTGTAGCCAGAATAGCCATCTAAGAAGCAGTAGTGACTATGTTTTGCTAACCTTTCCAGCATTTGGTCAATGAAGGGAAGGGGAAAATGGTCTTTCTTGGTTACCGTGTTCAGTTTTCTATAATCAATGCAGACTCGCCACCCTGTGGTTACACGGGTGGGGACAATTTCATTCATCTCATTTTGAACTACAGTAATGCCAGACTTTTTGGGTACTACCTGAATGGGACTGACCCACTGGCTATCAGGGACGGGGTAAATGATACCCTCATCAAGCAGTTTCAGAATCTCACCCTTGACAACATCTCTCATGTTGGGGTTAAGTCTCCTTTGCATTTCCCTAGATGGTTTAGTGTTCTCCTCAAGGTTTATGTGATGCATGCAAATTGTGGGACTTATACCCTTAAGATCGGAGATGGTCCAACCTAAGGCTCCTTTATGCTCTTTAAGTACTTCTAAGAGTCGACTTTCCTGTTCTGTGTCTAAACATGATGCAATAATCACAGGTAAAGTATCAGAAGGACCTAAGAAAGCATACTTCAAGGTATCAGGTAATGGTTTCAAATCAAGCTTAGGTGGTGTGTCAAGAGGTGGGGCAGATTTGGTATCAGAGAGTGGAAGGGGTTCCACTGCATTCTGCCATTTAGCAATATCCATGGGTGGCACAGACTCTAGCAAAGAGTGGACTTCACTAATGTACTCAGACTTAAAGAGATCTAAGTCAAAGTTATCTAAACATGCTTGCACAGGGTCCAGAGATAAGATGTCAGACAATGAGTCTTGAATCAGACTCTCTATCATGTTAACCTCGTGCAATTCATCATCATCACACTCTATGGGTTGTTGATTCACACGAAAGACATTCAGTTCCACAATCATGTTGCCAAAAGACAAATTCAATATCCCGCTACGACAATTTATGATAGCGTTTGACGTTGCCAAGAAGGGACGTCCTAAGATAACGGGAATATGATTTTCAGGATTTTGCACAGGTTGAGTATCTAACACAATGAAGTCCATAGGGAAATAAAATTTATCAACCTTGATTACCACATCTTCAACGATTCCCCGAGGGACTTTCACAGATCTGTCCTCTAATTGTAGCGTGACAGGGGTGGGTTGCAATTCCCCAAGACCTAACTGCACATACACAGAATATGGCAAGTAGATTCACACTAGCTCCTAAGTCCAATAAAGCTTTTTCGATTGTATGATCACCTATAGTACAAGAGATAGTTGGGCTACCGGGTCCTTTAAACTTAGGTGGGGTTTTGTTTTGAATAATTGAACTTACTTGCTCGGTGAGAAAGGCACGCTTATGCACATGAAGCTTTCGCTTTTGTGTGCACAGGTCCTTCAAAAACTTAGCATAGGCGGGTATTTGCCTGATTGCTTCGAGAAATGGAATGTTTATGTTAACTCTTTTGAACATTTCCAAAATGTCGTTGTATTGGGTACCCCCCTTCTGTTGCACCAACCGTTGTGGGAATGGAGCAACAAGTACATGACTTTGCAGAGGAACATCTATATCAATAGGACTCTTGGTCTTATCAACAGGCTCAGATTCTTTCTCTACATTAGATGTTTTCTGCGGTGTTGTGTGTACTGGTGAGTCTGATGTAGACTCGCTTGACGGTGGTACACCTACATGGTTTTCAACAACTCTACCACTACGGAGAGTGGTGACAGCATTCGCATGACTATGTGAAGTTTCATTGCAGGTAGAGGAGCCTGCTTGAAACACATTCTTTGGATTTTGTTGGGGTTGACTAGGAAGTTTGCCTTTTTCTCTCTCATTCAATGCATCACAGATTTGACCCATTTTAAGTTCTAGACTCGTGAAACGTTGGTCGGTTGTTTTCTCAAGTTTTGAAAGATTTTGGGTTAACATAACGACACAGTCTTCAAATCTAGGCTTTTTCTCTACAGGGTACTGAGTGGGTGGTTGTACTTGGGGGTTTCTAGGATATGAGTATCCTTGGTTGTTATTTGTTGGTCCCCCTTGTACAGGTCCCTTGGACCATGAGAAGTTAGGGTGATTCCTCCACCCTGGGTTATAGGTTTGAGAATAAGGGTTGTTCTCTTGCCTATGGTATAATGCATTGGCTTGCTCGGTTTTAGACTCTTGGAATGCGTGCAAGTCTGGACAGCTGTCCACTAAGTGGTCAGAGCTATGGCATGCGGCACAAGTGGCCATATCAATTTGTTCACGGAGAGTAGGGGCATTAGATTTTACATTCTTTTGCAACTCAAGCACTTCTATTCTCCGGGCCAAAGATGCCATTTTTGCATTTCCCTCAAAGTCAGACTCGATTCTATGGACATTGTTTACGGGGGTAGTCCTTCTCGGTTCACGGATGGACTCCCACTGTTGAGTCCTTTCAGCGACTTCGATTAAGAAAGTCCAAGCCTCATCAGCACTCTTGTCAATAAATGCACCATTGCACATTGACTCGACTGTGGTTTGGGTTCTAACATCTAGACCCTCATACAAAATTTGGACGAGTCTCCATTTTTCAAAACCATGGTGGGGACATTGGAGTAATAATTCATTGAATCTCTCCAAGTACTTTGCTAGAGTTTCGTCTTCTAATTGCACAAAACCATTTAGACTCGCGAATTGTCGCCGTCTTATGGTTGGGGAAAAACTTTTGAAAAACTCTTTTGTAAGGTCATCCCATGTTCTAATGGACTTGTGGTTGTAGGGCATGAAGCCATGACTTGGCTTTGTCTTTCAGAGAAAAAGGAAACAATCTCAGTTTGAGGGACTCCTCTGGCATTTGGTTAAAACGCAGAGTCCCACAAATATCCTCAAAATCTCTCACGTGATGGTAGGGGTTTTCAGCATCAACCCCTCTAAACACGGGTAGCATGTGAATGGTGCTTGCTTCCGATTCAAACCGATAAGCATCACTGTGAGAATGATGCAAGAGGGATGGCTTGCCCTAGTTGGGTACATGTAGTCCTTGAGACTACGGGGTTGGTTTTGTTCATCACCCATAGTTTCTGATTCTGATGGGCTTTCTGTGGAAGAGCTGGGTATGCTGACGATTTCGTCCGGGCGGATTCTAACTAGTCGATTTGTTTGGTCTCTAAAAGACACAATCATAGCCTAGCTAGCGCATCTAGCATGTTAACAAACAATCAAGCTCAACACAGAAAAGCTAAAACTCAAAAATGACCCACTAATACAAGACTCAAGACCAAAATATTTCTTTTTGATGTTGTAAAGCCCAGCTGATTGGGTGGTTCCAGCCCAGCTTATGGCAGGAGCAGAGCCCAATTTGGGTGAAAATGTTCAGCCCAGGTTGTTTGCAAAGCCTAGTGGTTGGGCTTTCTGTTTATGTGCATCCCAGCAGTTGGAAACTCAGTTTATGGGAAGCCTAGTGGTTGGGCTTCAGTTGAGAGTGCAGGTTTTTATGGTCAGGCAAGCACAGATTTGCACAGGGCAAGGAAAATTCAACTTGGGCACAGCAAGGAAAGCAAGATGCACAACTGAGCAGGTATACACACAGGCCTTAGTGCAGCATCAGCTTATGCACTGGTTGGCAGCTCAAGCAAAACTTGTACACAGCACAGCTTGGTTATGTGTACTGAGCAAGCAAACTCACAGAAAAAATGACACAGCACAGCCCAGATTGGCAGGTGCACAAGAAAATCAACAAAACTGAGAGAGGTGCACAGGGGAAAGGTTGTGCTCACTCAATGGTGAAGCATGTGCTGGGTTGTGTATTTGAAAAACAACTACTTATTATCACTAATTCAGCTATTCAACATTCACTCAAACACCACAGGGTATCAACAGATGCAACAGTTAAACATTTTGCAGCACAGGGCATCCCAGCAGGTATATCATTCATACATTCATCACAGTTTAGCACAATGTAGATATAGATTTCACAAATGGAGCAATTGACAACAAATGAACATTGCCAGCACTTTAAAACATGCTCAGAGGGTGTAAGCAAGGTCAGTTGACCTCAAAACTCAGAGATTAAACACATGCAGATATCAGGAAGGTTTTATGATCATAGCACCACTTTAGAGCTAAGCTCTCATGGCAAGTAGATAAGGCAAGGTAGCAACAGGGTCAGTTGACCTCACACAAGGCTTGTAGCAAATTTGTCACAGGCTAGTTTCAGGTTACACACAAGCACAGGCTCCAAATTTATCACAGTGATGAATGCTCAGCAAGGAAACTAGTGCATTGTGCTAGCATGGCTCACAGGTTTAAGGTCTAGCACCAGGTCAAGCATGCATAAGGGTAAAGGGCAAGAGGTATCACTCCCTCAGTTGGATATCCAAGCTGCAGCTCACACTCAACAGCTTCAGGGGCTGGAGTTGAGCAAAGGGCAGATGTAGGTTGAGGGTTATAGCACAGGTATTAACACAGCTAAGAAATCACAGCTCATGCACACAACACAGGACAGAAATGGGGTTTAGAGTACAATACCACCAGTATCAAACTGGGTTTAGGCAATTCCACCAATTGGTTCTGCTCCTTTGTATTCTCCTCTTCCTTGGTTTTGCTTCAGCTGCTCCACAGGTACCTGTTACTCAAGAGATAGTTTCAGTTCTCTGAGATGTGCAACTTAAGGCAAAAATGATGAAGATTGGCTATCAATAACTGAAAAGATTCTTTAATATGGAAATGGACTACAGCAAGTGATGCAAACTAACTAATAAGATGATGCAAAGATGCAGAGTATAGCTAAGGATAGACAAACTACAAATTGCAATGACAGAATTAAAAAGCTACAGATTTATCTTATCTACAACTAAGTTTTGCCAAAACTTTTTACAACAGCTCAAGTTACAGCTAACCTAACTCTAAAGTGCAGTTTCAGATATGAATGAGATAGGATGGTGGCAGACTACAGATGGGATGGAGTTAACTTGTTAAGTTATGACTACAAAACATCAAATGAAAAGAATTACAGAAGCACAGAAAACTGACAAGATACAGCAACACAAATGCATGTAGTTTTAAGTGATGCAAGATATATGTGCAAATGGATTAACTAAGCTACAGCTAATAAGGCAAAACTAGAATTCCAGCTACACAGATGGATGATTAACAGCAAAAATACACTAAGGTGACTACTAACAACAATTTCAGAGCATATATATACAAAGATGGGTTGAAAATCAGTGAGGAAAGTGCTATTGAGCACACAGCACACTACCAGTTCCCCGGCAGCGGCGCCAAAAACTTGGTAGGTCTTTAAAAGTGATTTTCCTACGTTAAACTGCAAGTGCACAGCGCCTGTTGGAGGCGTGGCAAGCACAGGTCGATCCCACAGAGAAATGGTGTGTGTGTGACTGATCTAGAGGCTTTACTTAACTGATTTCTACAAGAGTGGCACGAATATGGTTGGTTTGATGTTGTCGATACGACTAGTTGAATTGTTGTAAAAGTAAAGGCAAGCTGAAATACAATTAATGAGTATAAAGGGTACTAGGATTGTCAACTCCACCACTAATTCATGTTATGGGATTCAACTAATTCGAGAGTTTTGTTCTGTGATGAGATAATGATAATGTGTCAATTTACTCACTTATCTAAGGAGTTTCACCAAGTGATACTTCAATTATCAGCTAAAGTACTAACCCAGAGCACTAATTGTCTAGTTAAGCACAACTAGTCAAGGGAATTAGCAACTATCTCTAAGGCTTGAGATGAAGCACAAACAACACAGTTTTAGCCTAACTACAATGGATACAAGGCATTCATTATGAGAGTAAAGTGTTGTAATACTAAAATTGAAGATATCTTATCATTTAATCATGCAAAAACAACTCAAACACAGTTGAACCACAGAACAAAGAATTAGGGCTTCATGTAAATCCTAGCAAATGGAATTAGAACATACTAAACATGATAAACAGACTTTAAAATTGAAATACAAATTAACCCTAAAAATTGACTGTCCTTCTAAAAGTGAAGAACAACCAAATATATATCTCACAAAACACTCAAAGCTTGCAATTAATGCTCACCCAAACCTCTTTCTTCCTCTGAATCGACCATACATGGTTGTTGGAGAAACCCTAGTTCTAAGTTATCTCTAACCTAGCTTCTAAGGTATGGAAAATCTATGAAAGAGATAAGTCGAAGTAGAGAGGTAGAGCAGGGGCTACTGGTGCGGTTGGTGCTGTCAGGAGAAGGAGATGGTGGTGGTGAGGGCTCTGGTTTTGTCAGGGAGAGGGAGGAGGTAAGGGGAAGAAGATGGAGCTCTGATTTTGTGTCGGGGGAGAAGAAAGAGAAGATGGAGGAGAAAATGGGGTTTGGTCGATGGGATAAGGGCTTGATGGATTCGTTGTTGAGCGGGCACATCAAGAAATGATGCGCATGGTGGAGCGACCGTTGGATCTCGGTGGAGATCGATGCGAGGACCGATGCGGCCGTAGGATGAAGATGGGAGAAATCTAACGGCTCAAATGGTGCGGGCTCGGATCCGGGTCGTGGGCCGAGTTTTGGATTGCTCTAGCCCATGTCTTGTAAGTTGGGTTGCTTCTTGTTGGGTTGCAACTGATGCGCGCGCGGGCTTTGGCTTTTTGCTCCATAGACGCTTGTCTCCACTTTTCTGCTCTTTTGGCTCCTCAATTTCTCCGAGCTTTATTTACTACCTAAAAACACAAAATTAATTAGTACAAATATTTATTCTTGAAAACAAAGAAAAGAAAATACTGGGATAATATCTCGATTTCTCGAACACAAAAGATGGGATAATAGATCCGATTTGGCACTCATCATCAACACAAAAGATGAGCTAAATGCCAATAAATAGATGTAGAAATATGAAATATTTGGCACTCATCAAATACTTCTCCTTATCATTCTCAAATAAATTTTGTATGGTTATGTTATTAATAGATCTTGATGATTTGTATGGTTATGTTACTAGTGATAAGCAAGAACCAATGAGAAAAAATATGGTTAATGGTGTATCAAGCTTGAACCCAAAGTGGGTTTATTGGAGAAAGCTAGATTATTTTGTTAAAAGTGAATAAAGGAAACTTTCATTGCTTTTGTTTCTGGTGATATATTGGGTCTTCCAACAGCTAGGGAAATTTGGTATTTTATTGAAGTCAGTTTATGGAAAGGAAAAGTACGTTGAAAAATGAGTTTCACAATTTCAAGAAAGGTAATTTGAGAATTCTTGTTTACCCACATTATTTGAGAACAACGGCTGATTCTTTAGTTGTTATATGTGAGAGAGTCAGTGAGTTTGATTTGATAATGGATGTTTTGCATGGGCTGTGAATATATATAGTATGATAATTTTGTAATTTTATACAAAAAAATAGAGTGGTCCCACTTACTTCAGAGATTAAACCAAGGTTATTGAATCATGTGCAAGTGATCATTGATCATCAACAAGATTCACATCGCTTGTTAAAACTTACAAGTTTTGGTATGTCAAGTCTCTGTTGTCAAATTTAGTTGACCAAAACTCTATCTTGATTTATAGTTTGCTAAAAGTCAGTCTCAGACTAGGAATAAATCATAGTAGTTGAGTATCAGAGTTACCGATTGACGACTAAAGATCAACGAAAGCATTTATGAGGACTTCATCAACAAAAATGTATGTAATGACTGGCGATCTTATTTGCTCATATTTTTTACCATTTTATCTACTGAAACAACATCGTTTGACTTTGGTATTAAGATGAAAATGTAAATAAATTTTTTTGAATTCAAGCTAGACTTGAAAAATCTCGAATTGTAATTTCAAAAAATGGAAGTTCTAAATAACTTATCGCATAGTAGGTTGAGAACAACTTATTTTTGAATATATCATAATTATAGAAAACATCAAGTTACATTCATGTTCATGAACTGATTTGGTTAGTACACGAACTTTACGTTTATTGATAATATGCTTGATGAATAAATCTCTTTTTTAACTCACATACACGAACTGGTTGATTTTGATATGTTCCTGGACACTTTTGAATCCTAAAATACAAGGAATTTTTTGGTCAGTACACGAACTGGTTGATTTTAATTGGTTCCCTGAGCATGAATCTGATCCTAGTGTGACCTGAGTTATTCCAACTTTGTAATTTCAAAACTAAATCTCTAGAGTAGATTCTATTGTAAAATACCTCAAAGCCACATTACTATTTTTTTGCTAAGGGTTTTAGTTACTAGGCACTCCTAGTACCCAGTAGTGTCAACAATGCACAAGCAGCAGATGGTGAGATGCCCAGTTTTTTCTTTATTTAGAAGCTATCACAAGTACTTTAAATATTTGAGATTTACCAAAAATTCTTGATTAGCCGAACTTATTATCGCTCATGCATAATGTGCTGCCATTATTTATATATTTGCAGATCTTAAGTAGTAGCTTGTTATGAAGCTAGTTTTCTGACCAATTATTTAAAAATAATGGATCATGATAAGATATGAAACGTACGTTGATTTATTTATTTTTGCAAAGATTTGGCTGGTCATTGAGATTATCATAAAAAATTAAAAAATTTTATTATGCAGCGAAAAATAATATAGTCATCAAATGACATCTAGCTTTATCATTCAGAAAAATTTCTTAAAAATTAATAAATAAATATCCGAACAATCTTGTATGTCTAAAAGTTTTATTCATTAATAATTTCACTATAAGAATGCTCAAATCACTGACATAATGGTAGGTATAGAAAGTAGCCCACGACTATGTCAACTGCAAGTACACGGTTTCATTATGCAACACAGAGAAAATTCAGGTCGATCCTCAAGGACTTATTTGATATAGGGTTCGATTCAAGGTCTTACTATGATGATATAAACAAAGAATATTAAAAGAGAGGTTGTTTGTCGAAACGACTAAATACTGACAGAGACTAAAGTAGTAAAACCGAATTTAAATACAAATTCAATAAGATATAGTAGGGAAAATTCAGGTAACGAATTGATCGCCGGCTTCGAGGCGAAACAGCCGTAACGAAAAACCAATTTGGATTTATTCCTGGAAGATCGACGACAGAAGCGATTTTCATGGTTAGACAAATGATGGAATGATACCAGGAACAAAAGTGTAACCTACACATGGTATTTATTAACCTTGAGAAAGCTTTTAACAGAGTTCCTCGAGAGGTAATGTGGTGGGAACTAAAATAGAAAAGGGTATCCCAGAAGTACATAACTCTAATCAAGGATATGTATTAGGGACCATTCACAGGTGTCCGGACGTGTGACGGATTATTGAACGACTTTCCTATCAAGATATGACTATACCAGGGATCAGCCTCGAGTCCTTACTTATTTGCGCTAGCAGTAGATCAAGTTACGAAGGATATACAGGGTGAGATCCCGTGGTGTATGCTCTTCGCAGATGATGTGGCGCTAATTGGGGAATCGAAGAAAGAGGTAGAAGAGAAACTAGAGTGGTGGCGGCAAACTCTGGAATCGAAGGGCTTCATACTGAGTAGGACCAAGAATGAATATTTGAGGTGTGATTTCGCCGATACAAACCGGATGATGAACATGTCTTGCTTGACGGAAAAATTGTACCAAGGAAAGAATCCTTCTGTTATCCGGGATCCGTGATCCAGAGTGATGGTGAGATCAGCGAGGACATCCGGTACAGAACCCAGGTGGGGTGGGCCAAATGGAGATTAGCGACAGAAGTATTGTGTAACCGTAAGGTCCCAGCTAAACTAAAAGGAAAGTTCTATAAAACGGCGATCCGACTTGCGATGTTGTATGGAGCAGAATGTTGGGCGACCAGAAACCCGCACATCAGAGAAATTCATGCAACAGATATGCGGATGCTGAGGTGGGACTGTGGGCACACAAGGCATGACAAAATCATAAATGAGTTTGTTCGCAACAAGCTCAGGGTAGCACCAATCCAGGATATGCTCAGCCAACATCGGCTGCGTTGGTTTGGGCATCTCCAACGAAGACCGCCAGACGCTCCGGTACGCTTATGACGCATCCAACGTGCAGAAGGAAGGATGAAGCGCGGAGGCCGTCCAAAACTGACATGGGACGAAGCGATTATACGGGATTTGACCCAAAGGGGCTTGGAGAAAGAGTTAGCGCTTCACAGAAATGCGTGGAGAGCGGCAATCCACGTGACCGAGGTATGTACACGAGGTATGTGAACTGACCCTTTTATCTTTTGACTGTCCCTTAACAGGATGACGGAGAATCCTGCAGCTAGCCCTTTACAATATCAACAGACGAAACCTAAAGAAAAAGCTGACAACCGACGGAACTGCTTGAGAAGTATGTACACGAGGTACGTGAGTTGACCATGCTACTTTCGATTACCTCTCTAATATGAATATGTAAACCGCGAACATGTAAACCACCATGCCAGAATTGTGAAAGGGGGGACTCCTCCCGTAGCTCTGCAGCTCGCATGTTTGTGAAGGGGGAACCACCCCCGTAGCCCTGCATCCGAGACATGGAGTAAGTAGATACATTTCTTTAATGGTCACGAATGTGTAATCCCATTGAAATGATGACTATTGCACCCTTTGTACCAAAAACGAACGAGACACAAAATGTGTGAAGGATTTTTCTTGTCTTTGGACAAGTTGTGTCTAGGCCGCAAGCCGACGTACAAACTTTTTGCAACACTTTTATGAGACAATTCTTTACGAGATAGTATCTAGCCAACCCTGGACTTGTTTCGGGAAAAATGGCTTTGGTTCTGGTTCTAGCAATAAGATGTAGTAGACACTAATTAAAACTATACTTGTGTTGTTGATTCCACCATAAATCCTACATTAGGTACTCATCTAATGTGGTCATTCTTGTTCTTATAACAGATAGCCGTGAAGATTCAAGTATGCCGCGTATCTAAGGTGATTCTAAGATGGATAATTTAATCGCAACTAAGGTATTTTTCCAGATCATTAACTATCGAGTTAAAGCACAACTAATATAATAATCCATAACAATCTGTTAAGCATGAGATGCAATACAATCAACTTAAAATTGTTCTAATTACCTAGGTTGCATGGCAAACAAGGTGAGAGTAAAATGTTGAAATGTTGAGATTAAATATATTCTGGAATAATTAGGCACAACGGGAATAGCACATAAAGAGTAACCCAACAGTAATCTAGGGCTTCATTTAAACCCTAGCAAATAAACTTAGAACATGGTGAACATAAAAAAAAACAAGATGATATTATATCTAATTAAGCTTATGATCCTTCCCAACTGGATTGGATACATGAAAATCAAAATTGTCGTCTCCATCAATATCATCGGTGGCTTTAATGTAGTCAAAAATGATAATGGGAAGGTACTCCAAGTAAGCTTCATAAATGATGTACGTAGGTTGATAAAATTTACTTTCATCATCTCTAGAGGGACTTCCATCAATCCTTTTGCAATACAAATCAAATCTTTCTCACAACTTGATGGACTCATTTAAGGATTTTCAACCACCAATACAAAATATCATACTAAGATAAATCAACAAAATCTAGAAATCGTTAACGGGAAAAATGGTGGTATTTTGAAAATTTTAATACTAAGGTAATTCGTTCTCGTCTGATTCACGTTAATATAAATTACTGGTTAATCCAGTTTTCAGATTTCATTTAATAGGTGGTCCACATGTTGGATTGGTTTGAACCACTGATTTGTTTTTCGTTTATTTTTTTTGGACCAAAAAACATATCCTCGGGTCCATTACACGTGCGGTGTATATCACGTTTTTCTTTTTAAATTTTAAAAGCGCATTTTCTCTATAATCTAGAGAGAAAAAGAGAGCCACAAAGAGTGAGAGAGCGAGTTTTCTTCTTTGATCTTACTTTTTCTTTTTGGATCTTTGATTTTGAACTCAAAATGAGAAGAGATCGAGATGAAGATTTTGATTTTGTTGATTTTGTGATTGTTGATTTGTATTTTAATTATTAGGTTTCAATTAGAAAGAACAAGGGATTGTGGAAAAGGGGGGAAGAAGAACAAATAATGAAAGCGATCAAGAAGAGATGGTAGAAAAGTGATGGATTTTCTAGTACATAATTTGGGCTTTTGATAGTGCATATTTTCATAAATTTTGGGTATTTGTATGATCCAACGATACATATAGGTTCGTATTCAAGCCTCAAACTAGGTTTTTACCCAATACATATTAGTATATAATGTGGGATCTTACACTTTTTCCTTCAGTACATATCAATATATATTGTTGGATCATACATATCAATATGTACTGTGTGATCATACATATCAATATGTACTGTTCTTGGCGACTAACAAAATTTTCTTCTTCTTCACCGGATCTATAATTTTTGGTTTATTCTGACCTGTTTCTTAGTTTTGATTTTCAATTTGGTTCTTATGCCCTAGATTCCAGTTTCAGGTAGTTTTGGATTTCAATTTTTGTAACTTTTTCCAAGATTTTCAGTTCAAGTTGGGTTTAACAAAAATTGTCCCCTAGTATTTATGTTCAACTGGTGAAATAAGAAACTGAAAAACGTGAGACGTGGTTTGGTTTACACATTTGATCCGGATGGGTAAGTATGTGATTTACTCTTTGGAAACTTTTTTGGACTAACGAGTAAACCATTTTTTTCGCTGGATCTCCGGTTAATAACGGGTGATAATGGACTAACCAGCAAATCTCCCTTCCGTTTAACAAAAACACTTGAATTGATAAAAACTTATAGTTTGTTTGGATATCAGAAGCATAAGTCAGAAATAAAAGTCGGAAACAAAATGTTTTTTCTTCACGAATTTTTTTTTCCCTTCTAGAAATCATTCTAAATTTATGTACCCAAACTAACCTCTGACTCTTCTATATTCACAGAAGTAGAAAAACAACTTCTGGTGGAACACCCAAACAGGCTCCTATTAGGAAAGTGTATATTACTAGGAAAGTTCGGATATAATTTTTTTTTTTTTGATAAAAGAAAATTTTATTGATCAGGTTGCAAGAGTATTGTGGTCTCTTGCTAAAAGTTCACAGAAATCACCTGGAAAATTATCAAGATGGCTAATGTTGGATGTTGTTACTCTGACAGACTTAGCTACATCATCTGCCACTTGATTATCATCTCTACTAACAAAAGAAAACTTACAATAATCAAAACTACTACTTAAGTGTTTAATCTCTTTAAGAAGATTTCTATTCTCCCATTGAATTAGAAGGGAATTCTCCAATAAGGACTGAATGACAAGCTTGGCATCTGCTCGATGTGGATACGTCTTAAGTGCATTCTCTAGTTCGGATATAATTTCTTGCCGTGGTTACATTTACAAGTTACTGTTACACCTTAACGACTAAGAAAAAGAAAAGAGCGACCAATTTAAGAGGGGAGATAAAAACCGTGTTCAAGCATCGGTCCTACCCTCTTCAAACGCGCCTTTCCTCGAAACCATCAAATCCCAATTCCACCATTTTTTTCTGCAACAAAATAAAATAAAATCACTAGTAGATGATAATTTGAAGAAGAAAAATGGAAGGACCTCCAGAGAATGATGTTTGCTCAGTGTGTCATGATAGTTTCAATCTTCCATGTCAAGCTAATTGTTCTCACTGGTTTTGTGGTACGTTTCTTCTTTTCCATCTCTCTCAACCCAGTGTTTTAGGGTTTTTGATGGTTTGTTTTTTTTCTTCTGTAAAAATTAGATCTTGATTTTGTTATTATCTGAAATTTTCATCAATTGAAAATCGTGATCAGCGTTGACTCATTGTAGAATTGGAGGTGAAAGAGTGCATTATAATGATCGTATAAACCCTTTAGAAGGAAGAAATTTGTCAACCTCAATTGCGAGGGAATGAACCCTAACCCGGTAGTTCTTCGAATTTGTAGTTTTATTTGGGTTTGTTTGATATGTTTTCTAGGTGAGTGTAAGGTTTCCTTTCTAGGTTTTGAGTTGTAGGTTGTTCATGGGTTTGTGTTGGTTTATCAATTTGAACAATCTAGGTCATAAACAATCTGACTTGTTGTCACGTATGTTGAAATTTTAGATGAAAACTTAGTTGAATTTATAGTGGAAGTAAACTGTAGGGGGTTTTTTAGCAAGAAATATGATCTTACATTATAACATGAACAATGTGTGTTGCCGCTGCAGCACGTAGATACTTTCTCTTTTTCTGGAATTAGGATTTTTGCATTTTGTGGTTGGGTAATTTTTTGATTCTTTTAGAAGCATATACCTACATGAAATTGGCAGTTGTATTAGGATTTAGGCTTATAGGTTGTTCAAATTGCTTGGTCAGCCATCTAGGTTCATCCTAAGCTTTTAGCACTCTTGAACAGCCTATGGATGAAGACGAACATCTGTTTTAGTTGCCAGACTTATATAAGTATAATAAGTGAAGGAATTAGAGGGATGGATTAGTTCGTTCTCATGCTCTAGGTAAAAGGTATCTGACAATGTAAGTGATTAGGTTAAAGGATAGGGTTTTAGTAGTTTCTTAGCCCCAGTATTTATGTACATGGCACAGAAGTTTCTGTCTTTAAGTACTATGTCTTTCTGCATCGTGAATTCCCGGCGTCGACATATATTGATTCATTTTGTATATGCAAGGATTACTGATTGCTGAAAAGCCAAGTTTCTCCTGGAATGTTTGTTACTTGTAGCTTGTTTAATTCCAGTATTTTCCTGTAGCATGAAACTACACTTGTTCATCATCTTATCATGGATTGTCTGTCTTCAATGCTGTCATTATGTGATATGAGGTATGCTTACAGTAGGCTATGTAACTGGCAATCCTAACTCCTGTCGATGAATGATGGAGCCTTTCTGACTGAATAAATATAGTGACTGTGCTGATCGATTAGTTTGTTTCAAGATGGATTTTCTGCTAGCAGCTGTTGATATATTAGTTCTACGGACCAAGTGTTTTCACATTTGCAATTCCTGGCTTCATTCTGTATGTTCCTATTTAGAGGTTTGAGTTTTAAGAAGTATTTTTCTTATCTGGATCCTATATTTATACTGTTATATGTTTTTACTTTATCATTTTAGGTGGTTGTATTATGCGGGTTTGGCAACATGGAGCAACACTTCAGCCATGCAAGTGTCCCATATGTCGCCGTTCAATAACTTTGATAATACCTTCTGAGGCGTCTTCCGGATACCAAAATGACCCAGAAGTTGGTGAGGTTCTTGGAAATGTAGAAAGATACAACCGTCAATTTGGTGGGGGACATCGTAGTCTTGTTCAGGTAAAAATACACATGTGTATGACAATTCCCATTTTTTTTGGTTAGTAGCTTTAGTATTCTATGTTGTACACATTGATTTATCTTATCATCTCTTTTTCCATTGTCTGCGATGACTTATTACATAAGTTAGCTCATTGGATTTTAGGACCAAATTTGGAAAGTGCTTATTTTACTTCGACTGAAACTAATATAAAGAAAATCATGGACTATGTGCTACAGAAAACTTTAGTAGATGTATTACATATTACTGTCTGGACGCTTAGATTTCTGTTTTTCTATAAATATTTGAAGAAAAGTGGAGTTGATAGACTTTTCTGATTGCCCACAGAATTACCGTGTCTTAATTCTTCGAAGTCAAAATCTGTACACAGATACACCTACAATTTAAATTGTTGAAACCTGAAATGCATTTTTTCTGATTGTTCTATTTTTATCATTCATAGATTAACTGACACCTTCTTTACTTATCAGTAACACGTGCAAATGGTTACTTCTTTTACTGGTATGCTGCTTCTGTTTTATGACGTGTTTCTTCTTCTTTTCCTCAGCGATTAAGGGATTTACCATTTTTACTGCGGAGGTTGGCTCGGGAATTTACAGATCCTCAAAGAACTCTTCCCCTTGTTTTCAGGGCTCGCATGATTTTTGCAGTTAAGTTTCTTCGGCAATCTTGTTTTACAGCACATATTTGCAGTACTTCCCATGAACTGAAGAGAGTGACACCTTTAGTTCTTGGTGTATTAAAAAATTTCTGAGCATTTGGACCTGCTAGTAGTTTTGATCCATTTATGTCTGTCTCTTGTTTTCAGATGATATTAAGTGCCATCTACATACTCAGCCCCATTGACATTATTCCTGAAGGTACTTTTATTATGTAAACCAATAATACTAAGGCTATTTTATTTATTTTCCTTGAATAGATGTAAACAACTGTTGCTGTTCTACAGGTATCGTAGGAGTAGTAGGTCTTTTGGATGACCTCCTCATAGGGCTTATCTTTTTCCTTCACATTGCTGCCATTTATCGATCAGCTCTTCTTTCTCGCTACGGAGGTACTTAAGTTGCATCCTGAACATCGGCTTGTGAAGCAAGTGTTAGAAGAATACGCACATACTTAGATGTTTGATAGCATAGAAGAAGTATTAAGCTTGTGCTGTTATTTGGCTTTTGTATCTTCTGTTTAATGTTGTGCAATTTTTTGTGGAGGAACTACTGATCAAAAAACAAACAAATTTGATGTACCTTCATTCTTTTTTCATACAGTCGTCAGTTGGGAAAGAAATAAAAAATGAGTAGTTTTTTTTTTTTTTTTTTTTTGTTGTTAAAATCCAATTAAATTTTATTAATTAGGGCTATAGTACATATAATGTACTTTACACAGGGGATGGTGACAGTAAAAACTCAGGTTGCAGTCTCTGCAATATAATCCCACAAAAGGGACAGAAGGGTTTCGAAGATACTTGTGTTTCCTCTGGAGAATTCAGACCAGAAGGGTATCCTAGCATTGTAAACAAGGTTTGAGGTGGTAGTTTCCAAACCCACCTATAACAACAAACACACAACCACAATGGAGTGGTTGGACAAACCTGCATTGAAGCTGCACAGCGTGATAGCTTGTGGCGATCCTGAACTCCTTTGCTGTTCTTTGAACCACCACATAGATCACCTTCCGGAGATTCAAATGGAACTGGAGCGGGACAAAAGTTGCATTGCTCTTTTGTAACATATTCAGGAATTGAATGGAGCTTGCTCTTGTTCAGCTTGTTTACTTCAGATGCAAGATGCATCTGTTCCTGATTGATTGTTACCCATTGCTTCATCTGTGCAATTCCATGTGGCACCCAATATCTAATTTTAGAATTACTTGTGGAGGATGAAGAAGCAAGACTAACACGTACAGTTGCGAAACTAAACGTGACAAGCCTTTCTCTTAATTGTCTTTCATTGCTAGTAAGCAAGTGAAACCACGGCTTAAGGTTCTCATTTTCAGCAATACCCAACTCTTCTAACCCATCCTGTTTATTAAGAGTATCCACCTTCAGTTCAGATAGCATCAATTTCCGGCAGAAAATGTTGAGGAGGTGAATCCTGCGAGACTGAATTTTAGATAAAGAATCCCTGGCATGTGACAAGATCTTGTCAGTTGAAAAGTCAAGATTGGAGTCTAAAAGCCAACTTGACAACCATCTTGCTAGAATCTTTTCTACAAATTTTGGTGTGGACTTCTTTAGAGCTGATAATGCTGTTATGACATCCCAAAGAACTAGTGGTTTATCTAGGTTATCATACTGATTGAGAGATAATAATATGTTGGACTCCCAAAACATCATTTCCCTCTGCGAGAGACCAGGATAAGGTTCGATTCCGAACCCTTCATTTACATCAGATGAAATTTCATGGTGCTGCCCACCAACCCAGAAGAATTCGACAGCCGCCTTTTGAGTCCTTGCCTGATACATTGGATTCAAAAGATCAGTATCAAAGCCACGAGCCACAACAAACACCAAGTTTCCAGGGGAAACTGCTAAACCAAAGCACGAATCAGACACGTGAGGAAGATCAGTAGAAGGCCAAGGACCAAGAGTATTTGAAGGAATTGGAGCCGTATGGAGAGTGGAGCCATGTAATATCCAGCAACGTATAGTGTTGTCCTGACCACAGCTATACAAACAACAGCCATCAAACGCCCAAGCTAGACCTGTTACCACTTGACCATGTGCCTCATAAGAGCCAGCAAATTGAAATTCGCAATTAGTTATGTCACAGATCCACAAGTCCAATAATCCAGAGCCTCTTCCAATTACTAATGAAATCTTGTCTTGGGACCTTGAAGGTACAGTCGATGAAAGAATTGATACTGGAGAAGGAGCAGCTGCCTTTACCTCATATAGTAAGGAAAATGGAGCAGAATTGACATCTGAAGAAGCGAGCATCTCTTTGTCACCCAGCCAAATTTTTACACTTCCATCAGAACTCCCAGTAACTAAAAAGACCTGATATTCTAAAGCTTTAGCAGAAAGTTCCCAGCAGATTGCGGTGATCCATGTATTATGAGCCTGAATGAGTCCAACAAGGACGGCATCAACAGAATCCGTACTTTGCTCAACAGAATAGCAATGAGGTTCATCGATTCTCCAGAAAGAAATCTTACCAATCTTCCCTCCAACTGCTAGTATTGCATAGTCATTGGATGGATACAGGGTCGGTGACCAGGCAACAATAACAGATGACAACATTGAACTGCGAGAAGCATATTTCTCTGCACTTAACAATGGACGAGTGCCACTTCCTCGTGTACTCTTGAGAGGCTTCTCAGTGACCTTATGAGGTTGCACCTCAACTATCTGCAGCAACTTCCGATTACTTGACTCAATCTTGACAACAGTAACTTGCCATGATTTTACGTCACCATTCCATACCGGTGCCAATCTAACTGACATAGCGTTTAACTCAATCCAGTCTGGATAACCCGAAAGTTTCACTGTCAGGTTATTGCCATTAAATCCCATAAATAAACCTTCCACCCACCTCTCATTTGTCCACGCTTCTACATTTTTCCCAATACTGAGAATCCCCTCCAATTCATTACTTTCTACTAGAGCTATATCTTCTGGCAGATTACCAACATCCATTGAGGGACGAATTCTGAGCAAGGAAGTATCCTTATTAGGTGTATTACTAATGACAGCACTATAGTTCAGTTCTACCCATTCCTCTTGTTTTCCATTCATTTTTTCCCGAAACAGAACAAGAGCTTTTGCTTTTACCACGCGCTTTATTACACCACCAACCCAAATACGCTGATCCCCATTCTGTTCAAGAACCTCTACAGATGATCCCTTTTTGAGTAAGGAGCATGGGAAGCAGGCCAACTCTGTACATGCAGTAAACAGCTTCTCATCATGCTTCATTAGATCAATTGAAAGTTGATCACCCAAATCTGCTGCACCAGTAATTTTCCGCTTCCGCTTCTTACTGACCGCAGAATTCTGCAAATCATTCCAACATTCCATAACTAATTCATTTTCAACTACTTGTTCCTCCTCTCCAAAGTTGATACTTACCAGATAATCAAACAACAAGTCAGAAATGTCTTTAACCTCTATCCACTCAGCACAAAACTCCGCATACGGCGAGCGGTAAAGCTTTACACGACCTTGTGCAGTGCAAACAGCAAGCAAGCACCCTGAATTAGGAGCCAGTCCAAGAGGAGACCATGAAATTGATCGCACACACGGCTGGGCATCATTACGTGACAGAGATGTGGGCAATAAACAGGAGCTGGTAACCAAATCAGGTTTGTTAATTAGACCAATTGGAAAAGGCTTACTTGCAGGAATTGTAATAAGTCCTCGAGCTCCATTAAGTCGTGATGGATTCAAAATTGTTACAAGATGTCCAGATGCAATAGCAACCAGATTCTCATCAGACCAAGCTACTGAGTTTGGATACAATGGAGAAGCAACTAGATTAGCTGATTGAAAATACGTACCTTCTTGATTCATCTTCCCGCTCACTTTCAGATTTGCAGATTCAAGTGTCGAATCCGGTTGAGAACTTCTTTGGAAAAGTTTAAAATTGGATCTGGTGGGAAGAGGATTAGAGAGTGATGATCGGAGACGAATGGAGATTCAAGGATCGAATCCGGTTGGCAACTACTTTGGAAACTCTAAAATGGGATATTGTGGGTAGAGGATTAGGGAGTGGCGACCGGAGGAGACGAACAAAAGCCCTAGGGTTCGAATCCCCTTGTAATCAAAAAAATAATAATAACAAGAAAAAGAGTTTTATTTATCCTTACATTTTTAGCGGCGACCCCAAAAGAAATAGGGGCGACACTAAAAGACAAAAAAAGGTCACCCAAACGTAAATCTAAGCTACCCCTTATCTTCGATTTTTCGAAATGGCCAATATGCCCTTATATAATCGGGAGCCTACACCATAATCGGTAGGTTAAATTGAAACTATACCTACCGATTATTGTGTAGATACTTCGGTCCTTTTATAATCGTAGCTTATCCAACTTGTAAGACTACCGATTATAAGGAGCCCCATGTTCAACCTTGGCCAAATTCCATAGGTTTTGAGGGGTGCAGAGCCAACCATAACCACTTGGGTTGAGCTGTGGATGTGGCCATAATCGGAAGCCTAATAGGTTACATACACTACCGATTATAAGTTGCCCCAAAATGAGTTTTTTCTAAAATCCTTCACTAATGAATTTTGAAATCTACCATGATCGGTAGGGTATATAATTATATAACCCACCGATTATAACGAGCCCCGGATCCAACCTTTGCCATATTTCATGGGTTTTGAGTGTACACAGCCAGCCATAACCACTTGGTTCGTGTTTTGGATGCAGCGTTAATCGGGAGTTAAATATATTACCAAACCATCCGATTATGGGTTGCCCCAAAATGATTTTTTTCTAAAATCCTCCATGTAAGGGAATTTGAAATATACCATAATTGGTAGAGTTAACAACTTAACAACCTACCAATTATAAGGATCCCCAGATCGAACCCTTGCCAAATTCCATAGGTTTTGAGTGTACAGAGCCAGGCATAACCATGTGGTTCGTGATTTGGATGTAGCCATAATCGTAAGCCAAATAGGTTCCACAACCTACCGATTATAGGTTGCCCCAAAATGAGTTTTTTCTAAAATCCTTCATGTGATGAATTTTGAAATCTACCATAATCGGTAGAGTTTATTACTTATTAGCGTCCGATTATACGAAGCCCCAAATCCAACATGTTCCAAAATCCATAGGTTTAGAGGGTACAGAGCCAGGCATAACCATGTGGTTCGTGATTTGGATGTAGCCATAATCGGACGTCAAATTGGTTCCAAAACCTACCGATTATAGGTTGCCCCAAAATGAGTTTTTTCTAAAATCCTTTTTTTTTTAATTTTGAAAGCTACCATAATCAGTAGATATTCGAACTTAAATACCTACCGATTATTGGTTTCCCAAGATTCAACCTACGTCAAATTAGCCGTTGCAGTTTAACCAAATTTAAGAAATAACCGTTAGAGTTTTTGGGAAAAAGAAAAAGAGCCGTTGGACCCTAAACCTATATAAAGAAACTCATATCTATCAACCCAATTGCACCAAACTCTTTCCTCTCTTCAGTTCTAACTTTGAAAACTAAAACATGGATATTGCTTTTGCCGAAGAAGAAGATTGTGCTATTTATAGAGCGTACGTTGTGGTAACTGCTCATGATCTGTTCACAAGCTCCACAAATCGGAATCCCAAGAGCAGCTATGGAACCGTATTTTAATGGTATTTGAGGCGTTAGATGGTAATCGAATAAGGAGATCATCCAATGACATTAAGATGAGAATGAAGACGTTCGATAAGGAGATTGACAAACTTGAAGATGAGGAACGATTTGTTAGGAACGTTTTTCCTTGGTGGACGTATGAAAAACGAGTAAGTATTTTTGTAACTCCGGATCACATTAACATAAGTGAGTACTAACTTGTTACTCATTCGTAATTTCAGAGAAATCTTGCGGATCGTCGGTATGTGGACCTCTACGGGAAACGATTTGAACATGAAGGATGCTACAAAATCAATAGGGACAATTTCTATGGTCACTGGAAGTTATGATCTGTTTTAATACTTTTAAGTGATTGTAAGAGTGGTTTTAAGGTGATTGTAACGTTAAGGTCTTTATGTAATGGCTACAATCGGAATATTATTAATATAACAGCCTACCGATTATTTATACGCGGTAGTTTATTTGGTTAAATAAGCAACCGATTATCACAATTGGACACTTTATGAGTTAATTTAATTTCCGAATGTTACGTTGTTTGGATACAAAAAACAAAGTTTTCTTCACGTAGTCATAATCGAAGGAAACATATAAAATAAACCTACCGAATACGATAATCGAAAGTTTAAGAAGTTCACCTCGTTACCGAATATGGTGTTGTTTGGTTACAGATCACAAAGGACTTTAGAGTGTCATAATCGGAGGCTAAGGAATCATGTTAGTTCCCAATTATGGTGTTGTTTGGATACAAAAAACTAAAAATTTCTTCACATAGAATAATCGTAGGAATAATATAAACTAACACTACCGATGATAATAATCGGAAGTTTAATAAGTTACATTAGTTCCCGAATATGGTGTGGTTTGGTTACAGAACAAAAAAATTATTCGTTCACAAAGCATAATCGGTAGGCAACGAAATTCATAATCTTCCGAATCTGATGTTTTTTTGCAAAATCCTCATATTCGGTAGGTACATAATATAAATAGCTCCCGATTCTGACAATAAAATTGCAAATATCCCCAGAATCGGGAGCTATGTATATAAAGTAACCTTTCGATTGTTTGTATAAAATTCAACAGTTTCATATCTCTGCATGTGATTCGCTTGCGAGTCATCGTTAAATGCATAAAGATAGCAATAAAACCATTCATAATTCATAAAACGAACCATTCACAAACCATAAACATAACGTACCAACTTATAATCCGACACAAACGACATAATCCGACATAAACAAAGTTAAATCCGACATAAACAAAGTTATCCATAAAGTTAACAAAGCACCGAGAGTTTAGTTTTTCCTATTTTCTTTGACTTTGCGAGCTTTACTACCTCTACGACTTGGACCAACATCATCATTGGTTTCATCAACTTGAGTGCTCGATGACGCCCAAGTTCTTTTGTTCACCTTGGTTTTAGGTTTGTTTTGCAATTTTTTCCCGAACTGAGATGCATACTCCTCATTGTCAACGTTATCAATCAACTCTTGGTGCTTTTTTATCTTCTCAATTGACACAGGCTCTCCGGACTTTATGCAATCAATGCACCATTTGGACAAACACTTGAACCTGCTCATCTGTTTTAAAACATAGCATACCATCAAACGGTTATTACTCTATTTTGACCCATAATATTAAACTAAATTAATAAAACAATACGTACCAATCTACCAAAACCCTCCGGTTTCTCTTTGAGGATACTCTTGTACGTATCGAGCTTTGATTTAAGATCACGGATTACACGAAGATGAGAAACATTCCGGTACCAATCCATATAGTTGGGAGCATTTTCAAAACCTTGGTTGGCTACCCTTCCTTGGTTGATCAAGTAATGCGCCCTTCTATCCCAATGGAATTTACAGGATGGTGTACCCTTGTAAACCATCGTGATAGAATCTTTATCAGACTTGCAGTGCTCCAGCTCCAAAGTGAAATTATAATGGATTTGGTCATTTGGTATACCTTGTATAAAACCGTGTTGTCGCATCACCCTTGAGGCATTGTACATCACATATCCTGTGGGGTGCCACAACGGTCCAACATAAAGTGCCAAATTGGACCGACCTGCGATATGTCCATCAGCTCGGTCTTCCTTGTATGGATCAAAGCATACGTCTTGGGCATTAAATGAGTCCAAAATCTCCCTCAAACGAATCAGCTGCTGCTCCTTCGTCCTAGAATAGTTGTCATCGAAGACATACTTTGTTCCTCTAGGGTCACCTTTCGCCCACGCCGGCTTTTCAATGGCCAATCCCAAGATAGGGAAGTGGTCGTAGATCCATGTCTATATTGTCATTTTTGAAAGTTTTAGGAAATTGATTCTTCAATGGTAGAAAAAAAAAAAAACCAAGTATGTAGAGTTAATAAACAATACCTTTAGTAGACTCACGTTCCCGGCCACTTGGATAATTCCAAGCCTCGACGCCTTTCTCAACTCTTCCATTAACCACGCATGGCATGCCGTGCCCCAAGAGTACTCATGCACTTTA
>JAJJWW010010047.1:0-15867 GCA_023531295.1 Papaver armeniacum
GAATTAACAAAATACTACATTATAATTTTGGACATTTATGATTAGAATAAAAAATAAAATCGACGTATTTACGGAATAAAATAAGATTTATATTTTTTTAATCTTTTAAAAGGAAAAAAATATAGAAATAGCTATATTAATTTTTAGTATTAATGATAAATATCTAACAAAGGAAAAACCAACAATATATAAGAAATACTACAATAATTGATATTTAAATTCCTATTTATATTTATGTTAACGATATCCATTAATATAAAAAAAAATCTAATCATTTACCTGAAAACAATCTAACAAGTTCCATTAATACTATTAATTTACTAAAAAAAAAAAAAAAAAAAAATAAAAAATTAATACTATTAATTTACTAATAAAAACAAAGTCATTAGTTAATAAAGGATGGAAATCATTCTTCACCCCTATTTTCTTTATAACAAACCATATATGCTAGGTTTAATTCCATAACGATTGTAAAGATTTTCTTTGGAACTAAGTTTCTAACATCTATATAAAGAATGCAAATCACTCTTTATTCCTACATAAACCACGTACTTTGTGTGAAAAGGAGGTAGCGACGAGAAGATATCAACTATGACTTTTGAAGAAAATCACAACAAAGGGAAAGCGATGGTAGTTGATTAGGTGGTATGTAAACTTATTCAAATGTCGCAATTTGGATTCATGAGGCTGTTTATTTTTTTCTTATCAGGTTTTTCTTTATATTAATAGGTTGATGCTTTTTTTCTCTAATCAATTTTAAAATATATGATGTTTATATGTAGGTAAGAAACATTTGGGAACGGTTTATACCCCCTTGAAGGCGTACGGTTAGGAAGCGGACACAATGAAAGCCGTGAGGGCTTTGGTTTTGAAAATGGAGATTTGAAAACAGAAAAACGAGGTCAATTATGGAGTTTGGACCTACATCTCATTGAGACAATAGGTAAGTTAGTCGACCTACATTTGCATATTTACGGTAAAAGTTAATTGTTTTTTTCTCCGATTAGAAATTAATTGTTGATTGGATATAATACGAGGTACTCAAATGCATGCTAGGGTAGGCAAATATTATATCTGAGTTGTTGAAGAAGAAATTCGAGGAGGGAAATGTGTATTCCATTCGGAGGTTTAGCATTGCCAAGCCATCGACCCGGTTATAGAATTGTGTCCTTTGAAAATGTAATGTGGTTGAACGAGGTTTAGCAAGGTGGAACATGCGAAAGTTCACATCTCGACTTTTCCTAAGAGATGTTTAGTTTCCTTTCTCGGAGAATATTGGGACCATAAAAAATGATACTACGTATTATACATGTGAACAGATCGGAAATAAGAAAAAAAACTAATTTTTTGTTTGGTAAAAACAACAAACATTAACCTCTTCTTATATAATTCCTACTGTTTGTGATTGGAAGGCTAAATTCAGTGTCGAGCGTTGTGGACGAAATCGAGTTGAAGAATTTGAGAAAGTAAGTGATGTGTTTATGAGGGAGATTATTCTTGAGAATGAGAGGTAAACTACACTGGTATCTTATGGGTTTTTGATTCAATAATTTTGTTGAGTGGATTATCCTAATGGATTTTGTTCGTCTTTGAGTGAACTACAATGAAAGTAACCTTATGGGGTGATTTGGTTCATGCTATCAAGGATGGGATATTGGATGGTCGTCCAAATGTACTGTGGTGATGATTGTCACTGGTACATATGTGAAGGATCATTTGGGTGAGCAATTTTGAAGAAACCATTTGTAGACTAATACTTTTAAGTTATTTATGGAAAGTTGCTACCATGCGGTATGCAATTGTTCATACATATTTATGACATAATCTTTTCAACGAGTTGTAATTATATATGGAAAGAAAATTTTAAATAAGTGTTTATAAAACTCAAAATATCTAAAACCTTAGGGCAAAAAATCTTTAGAGGTCTACTTATGGTAAAAGAATCCCAAACGGATAGCTTAAATATTTAGTATGTTAAAAAAATCTTTTTCCTACCATCTGTATTTTCGAATTAATTTAGGGAAGAAAAATCTTTCCATTACTTTGTTATATTTTGTTGCCACGCAAAGAATTTTAATTCCATTTCATTTCTCATTGTTTTCTTTGCAGACGAGTCTCAAAGGCCTATATTAAGGACATTGACATGGATATTTGTAAAATGAATAATTCTCTTTGTCATCTTAGATATATTCTCTAAACATGTACAAGTCTTTTCGATGATGTAGTAATATATAATTATAAACCAGGATGATATTGGCCCGGTCCATCATTTTCAATTCTATGTGGGGAAAAAGGATAAATGTTAATATGAAATAGGAATAAGGATGGATGTAAATCCCAAACAACATTGTTAAGTTATTGTCCTAAGAGCATTCTACTCTCTCTTGGCCTTCCTTTATAAATTTTTACGATTTTTTTATGGGGTTATGCCAAATTATTGAATTATAGTTTTTGTGAAACCTATTCTTATTATTATTTTTCTTTCTTGAACATGATATACGCATGAAATTTTTTGTTTAATAGACCATGCTTTATACGACACTTCGTTATCTTGACCTACGGTTGATATGAGTTTTATGTTTTGTATCAAGCCACATACATAGTAAAATTAGCTATATGCATCACTAAAAATCCAACAACTAAATTATTTAATTAACCAATACAATATAGATTCTCTTTGTGGGACAATCATTAATTAGTGGACCAATCCTTACGGTTAAAGTAACAATCCACGAATATTCAAACGAGTCTTGGTGGGATGTTAGTTCATTGCTTGATTACAACTTCTTTGGCGGGAAGCATTCATACTGTTTTGTACTATCTAGAATTGGAAAATTATTTTATGTTATATAGTGTATTCTTTTAATGTGTCTAATATCATATATTAATATTTGAGTGTGATTTTTCATTTAACTACAAGGAGTTGGTGCCTAGGTTTGGTTGATCGCTTGATTCTTAGCACAAGTTTTGAAGAAAGATATATCAATGCATTTTCTTGATTACATCATCTTGACGAGAAACATTTTATATTCTTTTCACTATTTATGGTTGAAAATCTATTTTATATTAATATCGATTTTTAGTATCACTATTACTCGGATATCCAAACAATTATACAATGAGTGTGATTTTTTAACTACGAGGGACTTGGATCCTGGAAGAGAACTTGAGTTGGTCAGTGCTTGATTCCTAACGCATAGTATATGATTCATAAAAATATATATCATTAGATTTCCTTGATTACATCATCTTGACCGGAAGTAATTCATATATATGCTTTGCAATATTTAGAGTTGAAAATCTATTTTATATTAACAATAAATACAATTACGACCAGATGAAGTCATAAATAGGAAAAGAAAAAAATGATAAGAATTCATAGCCAATATAATTGATTCAGTTTGCCAATTAAAACACTCCAATTATCAATGGCGATCCTTACGGTTAAAAGAAACAATCACGGATATTCAAAAGGGTCATAGTGGGATATTAGTGCATTTTCTTGATTACAACTTCTTTGATGGGAAGCACTTCATCTGTTTTGCACTATTTAGAATTTACAAGCTATTTTTATGTTATATATACGTGTGTTCTTTTAATGTCTCTAATATGAGGTATTGATACAACCATATAATGAGTGTGATTTTTCATTTAACTTATACTGAACTTGGAGCACTGGAAGAGAACTTGATTTGGCTTCCGATTCCTACGCAAGCTTATGATTCTTAAGAAAGATATATCGGTGACATTTTCTTGATTGCTTCTTTGACCGGAAGCACTCTACATGCTTTGCGATATTTAGGGTTAGCAATTTATTTTATATTAAGATCGTGTTATTTTCAATGTCTCTAATGTCGGATATCGGCCGACCATATAATATGTGTGATTTTCATTCAACTACAAGAAGTTGGAGCGAGAAAATTACCGCTTGATTTTTAGGCAAGCATACATTTACGAAGAAAAATATATATGTGTGTTTCCTTAATTACATTTTCTTTGACGTGAAGCACTTCATATCGTTTGCATTATTTAGAAGTGGCAATCTATTTTATATTAATATCATGATTTTTTTAATGTCACTAATATCATCATATCGATGCCTATATAATGACTAATGACATTTCTTGATTACTTCTTTGACTGGAAGCACTTCATATGCTTTGCATTATTTAGAGTCAACCTATTTTATATTAATATCCGATTTTTAATGTCTCTAATATCACATATTGATGCCTATATAATGACTAATGACAATTCCTCGATTGCTTCTTTAGCAGGAAGCACTTTATATGCTTTGGACTATTTAGGGTTGGCAATATGTTGTCTATTAATATCAGTGTTATTTTTAGTGTCTTTAATGTAAGATATTAACACAACTACATAATATGTGTAATTTTTCATTCAACTACAAGAAGTTGGAGCCAAGAAAAGCAATTTGAGTTAGCGCTTTATTTTTAACGCTAAGTATATGATTTACGAAGAAAAATATATATATACGTTTCCTTAATTATATTTTCTTTGTGAGAAACATATCATATGCTTTTCCCTATTTAGAGTTGACAATCTATTTTTAGTGTCTCTAACTTGAGATATAAATGCCTATATAATGACTAATGAGTGTGGCTTTTCATTTAACTATAACAAGTTTGAGCCTGGAGAGAAGTTAAGTTGGTCCCTTAATTCTTAACACAAATATATGATTTTGAAGAAACATATATCAATGCATTTCCTTGATAACATTTTCTTTGATCGGGAAGCAATTCATATGTTATGCACCATTTAGAGTTTTCAATCAATTTTATATTAATATTGTGTTTTTTTAGTGTCTCCAATATCGAGATATTGATTTAGCGTATAGAAAGTATGATGTTTGAGTTAACTATCAATAGTGCTGATACATGTAATGTAATAAACTACCGATTGATTTCAAAGGTCAGGTATAATTTTCAAAATTATTTTATTTAAGAGGATTTCTTAATCTCCAACCCTTTAAACAATATGTAATCGATGAATAATTTGGTTCTGATTGTTAGTTTACTAAATGATTGCTTCAAAAATAAATAAATGATAATTGGTGTTTTCATGGTACAATGCAGTTGTTAATTGAGATCCTTTCTTGGACAGGTGCGGGCTTAGCCCAGTGAGATCGATCTCGTACATCCGGTTCGAAACACGGGTTAAATACTAAAAAAAATAATTAATTGTGTATTTATAGCTTAAAATATTTTAGTTTATTTGTAAAATTGATTATTATTTTATTATATTGCATGAAATTAGTTTTCAAAACCATATTAGATCCTCAAATCATAATAATATTATATATATTTAATTATTATAAAGTTTTAACATTAATTGTCAATCTATTGGATAGTAATTCTAGAAGCCTATTAGAACTCTTATTAGGACGGGTGCGGGGGCCAAGCCCACTACAGTGAACATGAGCCCGACGATGTAAGAAATTCCATCACTCCCGGTGCGTAGCACGGGTTTCAAGCTAGTTTGTTACTTATAATACGAGAACTTGGAGTTATATTACCTATTGGTATCCTAAAAATACATTTTTCCTATCATCCATGGAACAAATTTCATTGTTTTAAATAATTGAAAATGCTAAAATTCAATAAGATTATGAAAAATATTTGTAACTTAGTATGCTTATATGCTTACAGTTTAACAATCACTTAAATGTTGCTGTGAGACTAAAAATTAACTAACAAAATCCAGAAAAAAATGTCCGGATTATGACTTTTGATAAACAAAATTTTAAGTTATGTCTCCATCCCTGCGCTCCAGTATATATAATGTTAACATAATTTCATTGTAAGCTATAAGGTGAGCAGAAAGGCAATGTGTTGCGCACCTTGCCCATTTTAGGTATTGTACTGGCTATAAGGTGAGCAGAAAGGAAATATGCTGCGCACCTTGCCCATTTAGGTATTGTACTGTATTTATCTTTATTACAATTGAGATGAAGCGAAACTGAAGGTTCATGAAGAAGAAAAAAATAGCCCACTCGAACATAAAATCCTGGTTCCATCGCTTGATAAAATATAAGGCAAAGTACAACATATGCGAGTGGATTTGCAGTTCCAAGATGTTTACAAGATGTTAGTAGTGTGGAACTAGACCATTGAGGTTGAAATAAGAGCAAAACCCAGGAAAGGTAAATAAATGCTGCATAGTGTAGAAGATGCCCTGAAGACGCAATCATTTCTGAAAGAATTGCAGCCTACAAAAAGAATAAGAAAACACATAATCAGTAACTACAGCGCATATTACATGTTAAATTTTGTGTTACAAGAAATATTATTGAGTTCTAATAAACAAAAGGACATATAAGTTCAGCAGCATACCATGGCTGTAGTAGCACCGATACCGTAGATCAAGCAAGTCCTTTTCACCCATGATTTACCTTTGAAGATTCCATAGAAATTGGCTATACAGAGAGGCCACACTAGGAGGTGCTCAAACAAGATGAAAACAACTGCAAGATGAGGTATCTTTATACTCGAAGGAGCATCGCCATTTCCGTTATTAGCATACCATGTGAGTATATGACCTATATCAATCAGTGGAGTCACAATCACCATGAATAGAAAGTGAATCAACAGTAACCCGTTTATGCATTTTTGAACACCCATTTTCTGTCTGTCTCTGGAAAATCCTAAATCTTGAATGTAGAAGAAGAAGACTTCTGAATCTCAGGCCAGACCTATCAAGTTGCACTAGTTTGACCCGTATTTCATTTTCTACACCTTTCGTAATATTATATTGATATTAAATCAATTGGAGAGCCGAGCAAAAAAAAATTAAATCAATTGGAGACTCATCTTTCCTTGTGGGACAAACGTTGACTACCATTGGAAAATTCAATTTTGATCATGGTAATTTGCGTTTCTATTTAGCTTTCAGTCCACGTAAATCACTCAACTATGAAATTGTATTTCTTTGGAGAATTCTTCATACAAGTCATTATAAGTATCAGACGGCAGTCTATTATTCTTGCTCTTATACCCTTCAGCGCTGTCGTGATGCTTTCTGGAATGGCTGTTTGAATTGGATTGACAATACAACGGAAGCCCCTACTTTATTTTACTTCAATATTGCTCAACAAGTACTACAACAAACGCCATTGCTTAGAGATGAAATGCATAATTATAAATCTGAACAAAAGTATTTTGGAGAGTGCATGGGTCATATGTATATCATTTTACGTGACAAGGCGTTAACGTCCAATTTATTCGGTGTCTTTGAGATGAAGATTGATTACCACAGTGACTGAAACCATGTCAGTAATAATCGCTGCCGAGTGACGATTCTTGTCTTTGACGGAAATATTTTCCCCTTCCCTATACAAACAAGCAATCGTGTTGTTATGCAGCTAACGAGATGACGAGAAATCCATCTATCATATTTCATGTGCAGTTTTTCCAGCTCTTTGATGTAGTTGTTGCTGAAGATGTGGAAGGGCTTTGTAGGGTTTTAAGTGAAAGAAATTAGAGTTTATGTTTCTGGCCGGTGATTAACAGGGTTTTAGGGAAAGAGCAAGAAGCCCTGAGAGGTGACGTGAGATTGACATGGACGTACGTTGCTGGTGATGACAACATACTAAAGCTGGTTTGCTGTTGACGGATCGCAGCAAGCTGAACGCAAGAAGCAAGCTGATCGCAGCAAGCTGTACGCTTGGTTTTCTGCTCACTTTGCTGCCCTATTTAATTTTGTCTATGGTCTTATATACCAGGAAAGGAAACTTCGATCATCAGAAAATAAAAACCCTACTGCAGTACTAGGAAAGATGACATTCTTGGAAGATATAATAGCGACAAACTTCATAGAGGGGCCAAGAAGATTTATATTTATCTGATCAAAAAAAAAAAAAAGAAAAAGAAAAAAAACTTATATGTGGTGTTAATTTGGAGACCGTAGTTTTTCGATCGACATAAAAAGAAAAAAAGTTAGTATGACTCTCCATATAAATCTATCATTTGGGCAAGCACACATTATCAACTTGTTCTCTATAATATCTTTTGTTTTATTGTCTCTGTTTTAATGGACTCACTAAAACAGTCATTATAAAATCTCCAGGTAGTGGTGGTAAAAACAAGCATTCTTCTCCACTAGAGAAACAGCAACCCATAATATACTTGCGAAAGATAACAGGGAATTGGTATTGCAATGGAGAGAAAAGAACAGCAACAATACTCAGAGAGATTGAGAGATGATCCACCATCAAAACTGATTGATCAGTTCTTAAATCTACAGAGAGCTTCTGGTGAAGTTTCATTAGATATGGATTTAGAGATGGATGAACTTGTTAATGAGCATAAAAACAACTCAGGTTTACCACCACTACCACCAAAAAGTACTCCAACAAATTCTCCTATTCCTCAGCAGCCTGTTAGAAGAAGAAGTAGTAAAGGAATGTCTATTGATCATGAAAATTACCAACAGCAATCAATAAATTTACAGCCACCACAGCAAACCAGAAATCAGAATTGTGAGTCTCCTCAATTTGGAGGAGGAGGAGGAGGTACTGATGAATTTCTAAGACGTGCTTCAAATGATTCTTTTAAGAGGACTTCAAATGATTCTTTTAAGAGGAACTCAAATTCTTCACCTAAGAAGAACTCAACTACTTTTTGAGGTCTAAGACAGTGAAATCAAGATTAAAGGATCCACCAGCGGATATAATGAAATCAGGGAGAGTAACAGCAAAATCAGTGCAACTAAGATCTGGTTTATAGCAGGACGTAAATCATCAGCAAATGATGATGATAGTGATGAAGATTCTTTTGCTGAAAAATATGATGATATACCAGATAAGTACAAGAAATCCTCAAAGTTTTTTACTCCTTTAGTTATTTTTCAGTGGGTTGTTCTGATATTAATATTGAGTGCATTTGTTTGTTCACATACTATTCATTCACTTAGTAAGATGACGCCATGGGCACTTGATTTATGGAAATGGGAGTTAATACTACTTGTTTTAATTTGTGGGAGATTACTTTCTGGTTGGGGAATTAGAATCGTTGTTTTCTTTGTTGAGAGAAATTTCATCTTGAGGAAAAGGGTTTTGTATTTTGTTTACGGTTTAAGAAAAGCAGTTCAGAACTGTCTATGGTTAGGCATGGTTTTAATAACTTGGTGTTACTTATTAGATAAAAAAAAGTTGCCAAGGATGTGATTAAGGATAGAACCCGAATACCGTTTTACGTAACCAAGTGTTTGATCCTTTTGTTAGTGGGTACATTGTTATGGCTTGTGAAGACTGTTATCGTTAAGATGTTGGCTTCATCGTTTCATGTAACCACTTACTTTGATCGGATTCAAGATTCGTTGTTTACTCAGTATGTGATTGAGACATTATCCGGTCCGCCGGTGATTGAGATTCAGCGGAACATGGAAGAAGATGAACAACTCAAGGTTGAAGTTGAGAATCTTCAGAAAGCAGGGTGTACTATGCCAGCTGATCTTAGGGCAACAGCTTTGCCGCCTACGCCAATTATGAAGAAGAGTGGGAGCCGCAGAGTAATTGGAAGTGGGAAGATAATTCAAAATGGTAGTCCTAACGTTGAAAGTGGTTCAGGCCGAAATAATACTAGGAATAAGAAATTAGAGGAGGGTATAACGATTGATGAATTGCACAAACTGAATCAGAAAAAATATATCAGCTTGGAAAATGAAGAGGTTGATGAATATAATTCGTCATGGTGTAATAACTACAGTCGATGAGCACATAGATGGGGACTCGTTTAATGAAGACGAGTCAGCAACGACAATCAGAAGCGAATCGGAAGCCAAGTCTGCAGCAACTAAGATATTCAACAATGTGGCTAAGCCCTATTCCAAGTGAGTGATCTTTTACGAGTTCAGTCTTTAGCTACATAGTGGATCACTACACTTTAAAAAAAAAAAAGATAAAGATAGTGTATAACATGAGGCTCGTATATATGCATGAGTCACATATGAAATGTCATGCTCTCATACAGTACGTTTTGTCTAATGGTTTGATTACTGTGCACATGTGCGTTTCTTTTGTTTATTTTAAAGAATTTGGCGCTTCTTTTTATTCCGTTGTGATTGGTAAAGATGCCAACAGAGAGGTTACTGTATTATTACTTAATGACTTTATCATTGTATGGTTTGAATTTTTTTTTTTTTTTACAATAGGTTTATCCACCTTGAGAATATAATGGGCTTCATGAAGGACGAGGAAGCTTGAAAAGACTATGAGTCAATTTGAAGGAGCAATTGAAACAGATAAAATCAGCAAGAAATCGATGAAAAACTGGGTGGTAACATTCCTTCTCTCTCTTGCTTCTCATTTACTATTACTTAACTGGTGTGGGTATATACAAAAACTTCACCTTTATTTTGACTTTTTAAACTAAACTCATAGGAGAATCTTAAAGAAAGAAAAATAAAAACAAAATTAGACTTAAAGTGAAAAACCTCCCAGCAAAAAAGAAAAAAAAAGAAGAAGAAAAAAATCTTTGTGAACTGTGGTTTGGACTACACCAAAATCAAATACCTGTGATGATACCCGATTCACTCTAAAATGGCCTCTATATGCTTTCTTTTGAAGGGCAGGCCTCACTCCATCCGAGTGAAATAGTTATTAAGTGGTTAAAAAATCACGGTTTACCAAGAATTACTCAAGAAGAAAAGAAAAGAAAAAATTTATCAATATCACCCAAAGTGTTTTATTCCAAAATTTGATACAAGACTTTCTAATAGATTTTGTTTTCCTAGCGTTTTTAAGGACCACTCAAAAGGACTTATGGGCCAACAATAAAACAAAGTAGGGTCACCCAAACCTAAAGTGAGTTACCCCTTATCTCGCATATTTCTTAATGGCAAAATTGCCCTTATATAATCGGGAGATAATATATTATTTTTATCCTCCGAATGCATTCGGTGAGACAAAATAAAGAAGCATGCGTCCAATGTAGTGGGTGATATTTGAATGAATTTTGTTTCATTGCTTTTTCTAGGGTTTTTCCGCTTTTTCCCGTATTCTTGAGATATTCATGATTTTAACTCTCGAATATAGTCGTGTTCTTCATTTCTCAAGAACATCGACATTATTCTAAGATAGAATTATAGGTTAACTTCCGAATATTTTGGTCATATCGTCCGTGGAACAAAATGGATATAATCTAGGCTTAAAGAATTTTTTGTCTTTCGAATATATTGATCTAGAGACACAAGAATCTAAATACTAAGGATTATGGTCATTTCAAAATGCCAAAACCTAAGGATTTTGGCACGCTTGGATTGTTGAGCCACTCAATAATCTGAGATCTCAAGTTAACTAAATTGACCTCCGATTATTACAAGTTCAAAATTTGAAAATCTTTATTTTTCCAAAATTCCCATTTTCGGCCATCGTATATTCTGGAGTTTATTCAAATAACATATCTTCCGAATATTACTTTGCGTAACTCTACCATGCCATGGCTCTAGTGGTTCCAAGGGCCATTTTAGAAGGTTAAACAACATACATTCGGGAGTTTATGTAAATTATATTACTTCCGATTATTACAAGTTCAAAATTTGAAAATCTTTTGCTTTTTCCAAAATTCTCGATTTTTGGGCCATCAGATATTCTGGAGTTTATTCAAATGACATATCCTCCGAATAAGACAAGTTCAAAACCAACCATGCCATGGATCTGGTGGTTCCAAGGGCCATTATAGAAGGTTAGCCAACACACATTCTAGAGAGGTATAGGTTTATTAAGTATCTTCCGATTATTGCAAGTTCAAAACCGTAAAATCTTCGCTTTTCCCAAATTTCGATTTTTGGGGCCATCGTATATTCGCAGGTTTATGCAAATGACTTATCCTCCGAATAAGACAAGTTCAAAAACTAACCATGCCATGGCTCTAGTGGTTCCAAGGGCCATTATAGTAAAGGTTAGCCAACACACATTCAAAGGTTTAGGTTTATGAAGTGTCTTCCGATTATTCTTAAGTTTAAAACCGTAAAATCTTCGCTTTTCCCAAATTCGATTTTTGGGACATCGTATATTCTGAGGTTTATGCAAATGACTTATCCTCCGAATAAGACAAGTTCAAAACTAACCATGCCATGGCTCTAGGTGGTTCCAAGGGCCATTATAGAAGGTTATCCAACACACATTCGTGAGGTTTAGGTTTACGAAGTGTCTTTCGATTATCAGAAGTTCAAAACTTAAAATCTCTCTCGTTTTTCGTAAATGAAACAGAAATTATTCTAATAATGCACCGACTACAATCGGACGCTTGGGTTATATTTTATCGTCCAATGTATTCGAGGTAACTAATCATATATTATCTCCCAATTATGTAAGGACAATTTTGATTTTACGAATTACGCGAGATAAGGGTTGGCTACAATTTACGTCAGGTGACCTTTTTGTTTTATTGTTGGCCCCTAAATCCTTTTGAGTGGCCCCTAAAATGCTAGGTTTTTTTGAACTAAAGTTTCTTTTTTCCTAAAACCACGCATAATATAATAGGTCAAAACTGTCGTGACAAAGACCTCTTCATATAATATTAAATTTTTAGATTATCTTAATCCTTTATCTAAATAAAATGCTTTTCATTGACATGTTTTACAAAAAATAAATTAAAAAAATGTTTATTAAAATATTATTTTTCAGCATGCTTTCAGAGAGAGAAGAGCCCTTGCCTTGACTGGATGACACAAAAAAAGCCGGTAAAAACACTCCACACTACGTGGTGAATGTTGTCGTGGCATCCTTATATGATCATCGCTTCTCATACTTGAGATAGCAACCACTAAGTTCCTTGTCCTTATCAGCTCTCAACTTCTTTTGGTGGCATTCATGTTCAGCAACACCTGCAAGATGGTATTTCAAGCTATTATCTTCTTATTCGTGATGCACCCTTTCGATGTTGGTGATAGATGTGAAGTTGAAGATGTTCAGGTACACAAAAGTTCTATTTTTTGAATGAGTGTATGGAGTTTTTGTTTATATAGTGTCTCGTTAACTAGTGTATAATAGTAAAATCTATTGAATACTCATTTTCTTATCTATATATTTATACATGCATGTTTCAGATGGTTGTAGAAGAGATGAGCATCCTTACACTGTTTTTCTAAGATATGACAACCAAAAGATTATATACCCAAACAGTGTTCTATCCAAAGCCGATCAAGCAATTTATACCAAGTCCAGATACGGGAGATGCAATCGATTTCCTGTGGTCCACGCCTCAACCTGAAAAGATCTCCACCTATGAAACACCGACCGACAAGTCAGATATTTAAAAATCTCACTTTCATCTTTTTTTTATGTATTTTCTCCTTCAAACTTGAAGCTTATCAAAGATGTACGTATTTGGTGCCTGGGCGATTTATTGAAAGTGAAAAAGAGAACATGGGTACCTTCACCAATGATCAGAGTGAGAGATGTGGACGATTTGAACAAAGTGAAAAATGCCGGCCGTGGTCGTGTCACCGAATCAACCATCAAGACATGGGGGAGAGGTGGATAAGAAGGGCTCTTGTTGTGTAAGAAGAGATGATTAGAGTCCCTGTGGAACTAGACATGGAGTACCGAATGCTTCCTCTCGATATTAATGTCCTAAACATGCCTCGGTTTTTCTCGCAACGGTTCCCTCAAATTGGAATGCTTGCAAACAACTACTAATCCACCACTTAAATTGCATTATCTTATGCGTATCAGATGGCATGCCATGACATACTATATATAAATATACTATATAAGTAAATAAAACCGCATTTGAATATCATTTATGTAATAGATTTGTTGCGCTTATAGTTAGTTTCTCATCATCCCATTGCTAAAGTTGGATGTTGCAGAGATTTTTATTTGTTTGTATAAGCTTTTGAAATGCATTAGTAATGGCCATCAATTTACACTAATTACTAACTGGGGTTTTCATTCTTCTCATTGTCACCTCGGTTTTGATGTATCGAGAAGGCTTCTTATATGTAGTTAGGGTAACCGAGCCACCACGCCACACCCATCTGTGAATAAAAGAGGAAACAAAAATCAAAAAAAAAAAATAGAGAAATTTTTTTAGAATCTTCTTAATAACTATTTTAGGTAAATGTCCAAAAAAAAAGTTATTTTGGGTCTATCCATTTATATGCGACACATCATCAAACAATGGTCTTATGTATATGGTACCAAAGTCAGCGATCTACAATGCTAGAAAAGAAAGTCTAATAATTTTCATAGTGCATGCGTGGTCACAAGATCCATGGGTCCTCCCCAACCGGTCCTCTTCGAACTCATCGCTTTCTTGTGGAATGAATCTATTTAGAGATTTTGGTGTCTTATATTTGAAGGGATATAATACTTACTATTACACTTGGCTTTCCGAGTTTTTATTTTTATTCTTATCATTTTCAAGAGAAATCGTCTAGCGAAATAGTATATCTTACCATATTTGATCGCTTGTTTATTTAGTGTAATTAAAAGTTACATGCAAAATTAGTCATAGCACCAATAAATTTTGAATCCTATTATTGGGTTTAAATCCCTTTGGGATTTGGGGGCTTATAGATATCTAACATCCAAAGTTTGGATAAGTCAAATATACCCTTTGATCATTATCAATAACCTAAACACCCAACCACATCTCACACCACATCGAGAGTTACGCTACCTCCTCCTATTGGTCGTTGAAGTGAAACCTCGCTCCCGATTGGTCAAAAACAAGTTAGCCCTCATATTTTGTGCAGCCAGTCAATTTATAATTAAATTGATTCGATCCGATGTCCATATTTAGTGGTTGTGTCCACCCTATTTTATGTTGGTAAGTAGACGAAACCTTTTGATTCTCGTTTCTGGTCAAATTTGTTAAAAGTTCTTACACCACGTTTACATTTACATGATATTAAAAATTAGAATCGCATAATCGAATCAATAATACGAGGGCCATGATATTTTAGGCAGTGAAATTTATTTCACAAAAAACAAATCTCGAAAACCTTATTAATTAGTATAAAAAATGATACTAAAGAAACGTTTGAATGTTGTTTAGTATTTAAACTATATTTTTGTTAATAAATCTATGAACTGAAAAAGTATTTGTTCACTATCTATATTTAGATTACTCCAAATTTGTTCTATTTATAAATATTAGGATCTTTTGAGATCTTGATATACCAAATTTAATATTCCATATATAGAAGTACGTATATAATTCCTATTATAGAATTACATATAATGAGGATATTTCGATTTTAAGTAAAAAGAAATAAAGAAAAATTATATGGAAATATTTCATATGGAATATTTTTTTATTTTTAAACCGAATTTTTAAAAATGAAATAAGAATTGATTTTATACCTAATTTGTAAAAGGAAATAATAAAAAGTTTTTGATTCTTGGAATACCGAATTTGTAAAAGGGAAATAATAAAAAGTTTATGTGTAAAATAAATGTTTCAGAATATTGCGCCATCTTTATCCTACAAAATATGTTCTTTATCCAAAATTCTATTTATCCTACAAAATATGTATTTCTATTATACATGGATATTTCCCAAAAAAAGAGTTTCAAAAGATTCCGTTTTAAGTTTTTTTAGAATCATTCAAATATGCGTATGTGTATATAAATTATCAAAAAAAATGCATATATGTATACCAAATTTTCTAATTCATAAATTTAAACTACGTAGTTTTAAGTCGGCAACAGCAAAATGTCGCACCAACTCCTTTTTGAATAGCGACATCCAATCTATGAAAATAAACTACCTAGACATTTCAATTACCAAATTGTCATGGCTGACTAAACAAATCTTCGATCGCTTGAAAAATAAATAGTATCCTCACTAAGTTCCCCTAAGGTAGTAAAATCTAAACACCCAAACCATAACCATGTGA
>JAJJWW010010048.1:0-43989 GCA_023531295.1 Papaver armeniacum
ACAAGCTCTCCTTAGTAGTTCTTCATCTTCCAATCGATGAACGTCGTGAAGCTCCAAAGCTCAACTACACTTTCTATCCCTAATCCGAGACTTAGCTATAAGTAGATTAGAATTTAAGACTTATAGTTTTGGCAACTAAACTTGACAAACAAGTTTGAGATAGAAACGCTTGCGAGTTCGACCCGAGCGAGTGCTCTAATGTAAAACCATTAGGACCAGAAATGTCCTTAAACCACGATTAAGGACCGAAATGTCCTAAACTCTTGAAGAGGACCGGAAATGTCCTCAAAACTATGATTGGGACCGAAATGTCCGAAAACTATGAAGAGGACCGCAATGTCCAAAAAACACGATTGGGACCGTAACGTCCATAAACTACCGAATCGACTGCATCGTCCGAAAACTACGATTGGGATCGGAATGTCCATGAACTTCCATATAGGGCTAAAATGTCCCAAAAATGTTAGGAAAGCTCGGTTTAAATTTCTTATGTCCAAGATGGGCATTCGTGGATCTCCATGCTCCATCTTGAGGGGAGGGTATTAGGAAATATAATAGGAGACTATATTTTAGCTTATTTTGAGTTATATTAGGAATTGAATGTCTTGAGAACCAAGTCTTGTGATAGTATAAATAGCTTGAAGAATTAATGAGAAAGACGCACCTTTCGATCCTTAACATTCTCGATTCCTCGCTCTATAAAAGATAACCCATCAACCACTTAGAGGTTAAAATCATGGATCATGACCGAATAACTTTACGTTTGATGACTGGGCTGTTTTTTTTTTTTTTTTTTTTTTTTTATGGAAGAGGTATCACCTCATAATTTCATTACACGCGTAAATTTTTCTTGTTGATCAATTACATCAAAAAAACGGATAAAAACAATCCATACAAAAAATTACATATTTCGAGATACTGAAAATAGAAAAATTATACGGAAGTTTTACAACCCATTGGAGTAATTGACATCCTTCTAATGGTTTCAAACCATTTTGTTTGTTGATCTTTTGTTTTTAGATCATCATCGTCATTGATGTAAGATGCTTCCATAAAAGAAGTAATATGCCCTTATTGATATCATCGTCCATATCGGTCTTACTTTGATTTGGTCAAATGCATCTTCTCCTTCCAAAGTATATTTGATAAGAGTGCAACACCACCAAAAAATGCCATAATGGCTGTGAGATAACAAGTCTTGATAGCATAAAAACACCATCGGACTAATGAGAAAATAAGTAGGAAACCCTAAAAATTGTTGGAACAACAATTTGTATATTTAAATATATGTAATAGTACAACAACGTGTCCATTGGGAAGGACTTGCCCCGGGAGTCGTGTTCCTCTTGTCACCAGCATGAGTTACGGATTCTTCTGTGACAGTCGTTCCTTTATGGACAACACGTGTTGGCGTATGAGTGGTGTTTGGTCTTGTGCTGGTTGGCCCCAGTTTAACAATTTCTAATGACAACATGCCCGACTACCTCTTGACTTTTTCCTCGGTCATCCAAAGGGAAAAAAATAGTTTGGTCCCCCGTGCTTAATGGGCCGAAAAGTTATCAACTATTGTCCCTTATAACATGTGAACATGTGGAAACCATCCTAGCATATGTGAAAGGAGGGACTCTCTCCTGGCTATGCAAAGCGGCATGATCGTGAAAAGGGGGACTCCTCCTCGTAGCCCCGCTGCTCGGGCAGGGATTAAGTGGGCATGCTATTTTAACTACGTAAATGCGTAAACCCTACTAAAATGGTGTGACCGCTCTCTGTTCCACCCAGCTGTACTGAAGGTGCCCAAGGACTTACTCTTTGTCCCGACGGGTTGCCGGTGGCAGTGAGGTGATGTAGAAACTTAACCATATATTGGAGATAAGATCATTATGCGGTTTATCTCTGCCCAACCTGGTACGTGCTACTTGAAAATGGGCCTTGGATATTGGATGTAATAGCATTTGCAAGTCTACCCTAATCGTAAAATAATTCAAGATCTCGGGGCGTAAAATTAAAGAAACACTACAACAAAACATACATGGATCATTCTTAAAAAGTGATCTAAGTGCGGCTGTTTGTGATCTTTGCCAAAAAGATAATCTAAAGGGTAATTTATAGATCAAACTTTTCGCAATGAAAAGTGTGATCCTACCTCTATCTGAGAACTCAAAGTTTGAAAAGTAGAGATCTAAAGACAAGGTTTAAAAAGACAAGGCTCTAAAAGTTGTGATCTTTCCTCTAAGTTTTTAACCCAAATTTACCCTATACAAATGATATTTCATTCCATTTCTGCACACCGTAATTCAAATTCAAATTTTGAATAGAAAAAAAATCAAAAAAGGATATAGATAAATGGGAAACAATGGCGTTACAGTAAAATACGAAAAATGCGTAAATTACAAGCATCCAATTCTTAAAAAGAGCAAGCAAAAAGTGTTCTCACAAGATGAGTTCAATTCTAATTTATCTCACTTTCGATTCAAGCTTTACATTACATGCATCCTTGACCATTGGAGAATGAAGTTAAATCAAAAGCACAAGACTTAATCCTCAAGACTTTATCGCCTTAATCAGCAAACATTCGATTGCCGCAATTTGAAAAAATCATAATCATAGTTACGAATAAATAATCACATATAGGGACTTCGACGTTCACGTATTGATAAAATGAGACAAATCTGATTAGCAATTGCCTTGACCAAGATTATAGAACATATAGGAGATATATTATTAACCATAGAGAAACCCCGAAACCCAACAACAAAATAGAGTAAACACTATAATTTTCAAATAAAATGACACTGTCATGTGCAGGGCAATTACCTTGACCTTGACATTATAGAACATACATGAGATATCTTATTAACCATAGAGAAACCCCGACAAATACGAATAGAGTAAACACTATAATTTTCAAATATTCACCTTAATGAGCGAAGGAATGTCAAGTTTCACACCATGACCACTAAGTTGTGACATCATTGTGCAAGCAACACATTTAATGGACTTCACCCATAGCTAAGACTTGAAAAAAGGGATACATTTGAATGACAGGACCTATACCGAGACAAGCGAGTAAATGAATTCGGATATAAGAACAAACTTGTCAGTACAACCAACGAGAACTAGAGAATCCATGAGGTGTAAGTAAGATTTTAAATTCTTTCCGATACACGCTTACAAGCTCATGGGATTTTGAAAGATTAAACTCTAATCTATTGTCATGGATAACCAATGTAAGGTGGAGCCTCGCATTATAAAAAGAAATGACTTTGGTCCAAATAAACCGAAAGCGCTCTCCATCTCCTATGTATTCATGAGAGAACACTCTAAACTTTGACCTATTATCATCTTTTTGTGCCTTCAAGCATTAATTAGAGCATCAATAGCAGTTAAGAACATGGAAGTCATGAATATCTTGAGAAAGAATTACCTATTATTTCATATTTTCAGTGTCTTGATTGCTCCCATCGCACTTCATCATAATGCATTGAAACCAAATCGTTCTTTTCCCGCAAGGATTTGCGAGGAGGCAACACTACCTTTATGATATCACATGATATTAAAATGCTTCTCTTACTTGATCCTCGATTCGTTTCTTGACAAATTCTTAATATATCTTGCCTTAATACATGAGGAAAAAGTTTAAGTCTAGAGTTAAATCTCAAAGTAATATTTCGCGTAAAAACCCCACTAATTATGTTCAAGACTAGTGATAGTACTCATGGACCCAAGGTTTAAAAGCGCGTGGGGCGAAGCGCTCTCATACTAAAGCGTAAAAAAGTGCCGTGAAAGTGTAAAAGCTTAGCTTTTTAAAATACACAATAATATGTATATATAAGATGTTGTCAACCTAATAAAAGAAAACACGAAGTTCGGACATAATATAAGGAACAATTAAACTAACTAAGCATATGGCATACCTGATACTTCATATTCTACCTAAGAGCTGCAAATATACTATCCATGAATTATGCCTCATTCATATCATCATGTAGACAGTCATCGTCATCATGATCATCATGCCCCATAAATTAGGTCTATTAGTATTTAGTTATAAAACGTGAAACTTGAGGTCGTATTGGGATTCAGGACAACTTTTTATTTTCAAATATAAACCAATTCGTAAAGCGGCGCTCTAGAAGCGCCTAAGACCTGAAGCGCAAAAAAGCGCCCAAAAGTGCGCCCCAAAAGCGCCCAAAAGTGCGCCCCAAAAGCGCCTTTTTAAACCATGCATGGACCCACTCAGGTCTTACTTTCCAATTCGTTAGTAGTACACAAAAAAACAACTTGGATAATGATAGTAATATTTTCTGAGAAAAAACCCCACTAATTATGTTCAAGGTAATGATAGTACTGGAAAACTTCCTAATCAAGCAGCTTGAGAAAGAATTAAGGAGATGAAAGTGTACCTCTGCGGCGCCCCGCATTAAAAACAATAAAAGTTGGAAGGCTGATGTTTTTTTATATTTGTGTTTTTCATCCTATTCTTTCGGAGTAGTCAAAAGAGAACAACAATTACTAACAAATACCCATAACAACAACAAAAACAACAATGCTTATGCATCTATCATTACATGAAATCAATATCCATAGCCAAGCTGAATAAAAGGACCAATGAAGCCCCTTGAAAGAGAGAGAAGTCTACACATTTTCTTAAGACCACTTGACTACAAACCAGAAACAATAATAAAACAGAGAAGTATAAAAAGCAACGGGAATTACCTCCTCATATGCAGGAGTCATGCTTAGCTACAAAATGCATCCTTTATATGCAAATATTGGGAGTAAGCCTCCAAGTTTAAAACGAATATATGAAGTTACGCCCTCAACCGAAGACGGATATCAAAGCACATGATAAAGGAGATAAACCCGCAAAACCAACTCAAATTTAATCTACAAACTCTAAACAACCAAAACCTATACAAAAACATTGCCGATTAAACTTGATTACCGTAGTCATTACCATCAACATTACCATCAATTTACTTAAAACCTCAAGTAAATTGATATAGAGAACTCATTAGCAAAATTGTCCCAACAAAATCTAACAAAAAGATCAAGATATTCCACGGCACTGCAGCGAGCTATCCTAATTAACGTATCTGTGATTCTCACCTGGAAAGAACAAACATATATGAACAGTTGCACCATCGAACTCCAAACATCAACAGGACCTTTTTCCATCAGACGAGACATCTCACAGACGTATGCGAGAAATAACAAATTAGTAGACAGAAATCTAAACATATTCAGTAGCTAGAAGGAAAACATAGAGATTTGAATGAGCCTGTGGAGAAGTACATGGCAAACAACTACTAAGTCAAGGCCTATTAATGTTTCAAATTGAGTGAACTAGGAAAATTCTTGTTTCTTAAATTCCTAATCAAATTCGAAATTTAAAAGAAATCAAAACTCAATCAGAAAATATACATTTGATAAATCAAGAACCGTGAGTGACCAAAACTAAAAGACACTTAGAATCAAATATACCACCATGAAATTCATGCAACCTTTCTTCTTATATGCAATCAAAAGTAACTAATCGAAATTCGATCAACCAAAAGTATGAAATTAATAAAATCAAAGAGTAAAATTTTAATTACCTTAGAAGCATGTCTATCTTTGACACACAGAGTTGTCCCCTCTTTCATTCTTCTTCTTCATCAAATTCTTCTAATACAACAATTTTGGTACTTCCCTCCATCTCAAAGAATACGATTTCTCAAATGCTCCGACCTACACATAAAATCAAAACCCTAAATTTTGATCGTTATGTCAATCAATCGAATGAAACGCAAAAACTAGGAGATATATTTGAGAATTCAACTAAGAAACTTCACCTTATATGATGATTTAATTTGAAACCCTAACCTTCGACTACGAATGAACTCTAAAAAATGATTTCTCTAAAATCAGTATAAACACAATTACTACTTGTTAAAACTTGATTGAATAAATGTATTGAAGATGAAAACGAAAGTTTAGGGTTAGATTTTGACTTGATTTGGATCAAAATAACAAAATTTTGATCGAAAGTTTTTCTCCTGGTGGAATTTCGACGAGGAGAAAAAAGATAGAGCAGAGAGAGAAAAATGAAAAGAATTTAAACCGATTTTTCGGACTCCGGTCAAAGTATTTAGATTTTGGGCTTTCATTTCTTCCTAATGGAAAAAAAACATGAAGGTCGCGTGTTCGACTCTGCTGAGCAGATTGTTTTCTAAATGCAATGCATTTTTGATCACTAAATAACGCTGAAAGTGGTCAACTGACTTTATTAAGATCACACTTTTTGAAATGTATGAGATGCAATGGAAGGTCTCTATATCTAAGATCACAAGCACTATAAATTCAATGGTCTTTAAGTTTTAGCCCTAGAAAGACCATACGTGTTCATAAATTGTGATCTATACCACTTTGTTGTAATGAAAATACTAAGAAAAATGATGTAGAAGACGGCAGAAAACCGTCAATATAACTTGTAGTTGAAGAAGATAAGCACTTTGATTTAAAACGTATTAAATTGGGACCCTTCGGTTTTGAATATCAAGAATTTGGTTAGTTTTAAAACACCGTAACAGCTTAAATATTACAAGCCCCCTACCCCCTCCCCCACCCCCCACCCCACTTTAAATAAGACCATCCGTTAGATGGAATCGTTTCATTGAAGGCCGAGTTAACCTGATCTCTCATGTATTGAATCGTAAAACTAATGGGGCTAAATATGCCCCGGATCTCATCCGTTGCTCAGCCTTGCCTAGGTAAGTAATCTTCCCCCTTAAATTCCTTGACAAATAAAGCTCTCACGTTAAACGGTGATGAAAACCTCGTCTCCTATTGGTAGAAATAAGTCTTTTCTAAGCTATGGTGAGGACATGGCATAACTCTAAAGGTCGGAATACTAAAAATTAGGTTACACTTTGTTTACATTAAATATTTAACCGTCCGTTAGTAACGCCGTCGACAAAAAGAAGGTGGACAACACTTCCATGAGAGTTTAACCTAAATAATTTTGTTACACCATGCTTACACCAATACTTAAGTGTACGTTACTAACACTGTATCAGGTAGACAATACCTCTGTCAAGCGGCTATGACGGAAATTTTTACAATACAAATTTTGGCGTCACGTTAAATAGCCGCCTATTTTCCCCCACCCTGGATTTCTATACCTAGACTAAACTGTTTTTTTTTTTTTGGAAAACTAAATTGTTTATAATCAAGAAACCAATACTTTCACGTCAATAAGGAAACCACATGGGGATTTGAGTTCGTGGCGTCTCTCTTGGGAGTTTCTTACCTATTATTTTTAGGATTTTTCAGTTCTGAGTTCTCTCATCTTTTTCTTTGTCGATTTGTAACCACAGTTCACGTTGCCGATCAAAACAGAGTTGCTTCCTGTTCAATATATCTCTCCCAATGCTCTCAAACATTTAGTTGCTTTCCTGCTCACAAAGTCACAATTTTTTTCCCTCCGATTCTTTTTAATAGAGGCCGGTTTTGTTTTTGAGAAAAATTAAGGAAATTAAGAGAACTAATCATTGCAAAGTGGTCCTCAAATCTTATCAATAAAAGAAGTGAAGTGAAATGGTCCCTATGACACTTGTCAAAGAAAAAGAAGTAAAGTGAAATGGTCCCTATAACACTTGTCATCAAAAGTTAAGAAAAGTGGTCAGGAAAATTAAAGTTACATTTGACTTTTCCAATTAGGAAATAAGTACTATTTTTTTGAAATATTTATTTATAGAAACAATATTATTTAAGAACGGGAGGGAGTATATAATTAAATGCTTGCGTAATCGATATCTTCTCAATGCTCAAAAACCATACCGGCCGTGTAGGTAAGCTTTTCCATCGAACACTTTTTACTCATCTTTTTTTTGGTTTGGAGTCTTTGGTCTTTGGTGTTTTAGGTAAGTTGATTGTGGTTTTAATCTCAAAAGATTCACTACATAATTATTTTCGATACTGTTTGGTCTTCTAAAGCTTTGGTTGAATTGACTTTTACGCCTCTACTTAAATATACGTCATTGTAGGGTATGCTCTCCAATTGCAAAGGGAATGTATCCGGGCAGTTCATATACTCGAGATGAAGTTTTCCAATGGAAAAGGTGCTTTTAGGCAAAAGTACATATATACTTAAGTTGTAATATACGCATCGTATTACAATTATTATATATACCCGAGTTGATATTTTCATTGAATTGGCGCTTTATTCGGATGAAAATTGGGAGGAAGAACTCTAGCAAGCTGACATATAATCCTTATTGATGCCAATTGCCTGCCAAATAAAGGGATTTGGTTAGAGCAATAAAAAAAAAAGGATAATTAATCTCCTTAATATCTCGATGATATCTTTCTTAGACATCTTTCCGATCAACAACGATTGCTCATTGCTATATAACCACAATGTTTGATGGATATTGCATTGGTGATGTATAAACATGCAAAGGTTCGTTTTTGAAATATTAGAGAGGATCTCGTCTTCGGTAATTTTAAGAATATTGCGTTTCACAGACATTAACTCTGGGTTGGAATGTTCTAATTATAAACATAGATTGTCATTGACTTTGGCCGGGGGATTTTGACCGAAAGTCAAGGGTTTAGGTTTTCGTTTTCTTCCTTCATCTCTCGGTTCTCTGTTTGTGTTTACTCCATCATGGTTGATGGTGAAGGTTCTTGAGTTATTGTAGGAAGTGTACCTGCCATGTTCCTCCCCTCGGTAGAGGGATCTAACGGGGGAGGTGTTCAATCCTGGCGGTTCTAGGGTTTTTAAGTCTAATATTGTTTGGTCGGAGTTTTTGCTAAGAAGAAGGAGTTGATTCTGATGCTTCTCTAGAGTTTGAAGATCCCGGAAAGGCCGATGGTAAAAGTGTTCTTTTATATTGTCTACTTACGATGTTGAAGAGGATTTGAATCATTGCAAGGATTTGGTCATTGGAGCTTTGGTGGGTCGTAAATTGCCTTATATGCTAGTAGAAAAATACTTTGCGAGAGAGCTTGGAGGGTTAAAGAGGGCTATGCACATGACCATCCATGGTGAGTCTCACATGTTTTTTGAATTTGATGATAGAGTAGATCGTTTAGTCTGCTATTGAATATGGACTGTTTACATATCCAATAATTATTTTTTGTCCGACCATGGCATGCTTTGATAGAACAAGAAATTGCGAGGAGATGAAATCCTTACCTACTTGGGTCAATTTGAGAAGAATTCCATTACGTATAGGTGTGGAATGCTAAGCATTTCTAAAATTGCAAGTGTAATTGGTAAACCAATTATGATGGATAAGCTCACAGCCTACCAGGGCTAGAATGAGTTTTGCTAGGGTGTTAGTTGAAATTGTCAGGATTGTGAGAGTACCCTCAACTGCACTGCTTACTGGTAAGGGAAGCATGTGGTAGATATGGATGTGGAGTACCCATGGAAGCCACCTAAATGTTCCCAGTGTAATCAATTTGGTCATGTTGCTGCAAAAATGCCCTTGGAAGTTAAGAAACCAAAAGAAATTCAGTGTGGTTGGGGCTAAGAAGACTACCGATAAGGGTAATTCACAGCTTGGATTGTAAAAGGTTCAGAAGTCTACTTCAAAACTTAATGTGGAAATTCCAGTACAAGCTCTCCCATGGACCAAGAGAATATGGATAGAGTGTTATTTCTCTAGTGGTGATAAGGAGAATGTTCATACGGAGATTGTAAATTGCTCTAATATTCCTACTACAAATAAATTTGATGTTCTTCTTGATGGAAATGGTGGTTCTCGGGTTTTAAATGGAGGTATTTCAGGGGAAGGAGTATTAACTAGTATCTTAGTGTCAACTTTAGTAAGCAAACCGAATAATGGTCTAGCTGCTTGGTACTAGTAGTGAAGGCAAAAAAATTTTGTTTCTTCAAGCGGAGTAAATGGAAAATTCCTTTCTAAAGGAGGTAATACTTCTACTTCATCTAGTTTAGGCCCTAAGGGATCCGAACTTAAGAAATCTAGGCTTGCTAAAGGCCACTTCAACTTTAAATGATGTTTAAGATAAGTGGCTGGAATATTAGAGGTCTAAATGATCCTCTCAAAATAGCAAGAAGTAGGTAGGTTTATTAAGAATAATAAGTTATCCATGGTTGGAGTTGTTGAGACACATGTTCAAGCTCAAAATAAGGATACTATTCAGTAGTGCTATTAATAGGAATTCGTGTTTTATTGATAATTATGTGAATAATAATAATTCGGGGAGAATTTGGGTTGGTTGGAACCCTCTTGACTTAACTGTCTGTTGTGCATTGTGCTTCTCAAGCTATCTTTCTTGATATTACAACTAGTAGGAACCATAAATTTCTTGTTACTTTTGTGTATGGGGAAATGGCAGTCTTGGTAGATTGGCTCTATGGAATGATACGGTAGCTTTTGCTAATAGTTGTGAAACCCCATGGCTGGTGTTAGGGATTTTAATGAAATCTTGCATTACAATGAGAGAATTGGTAGTTCAAACACAACTAGTTCCTCTATGAATGATTTTATAAACTGTGTGAATATTTGTTTGTTGTTATTTGATCTTCCTTTTAGTGGTGATTTCTTTACTTGGTCAAACAAACAGATTGGTTTAGGTAGGATCCTCTCAAAAATTGATAGAGCTTTAGTTAATATTGAATGGGTCACCTATTTTAATGCTTCTAAGGCTGATTTTCTTTCCCCTGGGATTTCTGATCATTCGCCTGTAGTTGTTTCTGTGTATGAAGAAAGGCAACATGGCCCTCCTCCCTTTCGTTTTTTTAATTACTTAACAGAAGACCCTGAGTTCATGAATATTATCAGAGAGGTTTGGGAGGAAAAAGTTAAGGGAAACCCTATGTTTATTCTTGTCTCTAAACTTAAAAGGTGAAGAAAGATTAATTGATTTGAGGAAAGAGAAGTTTGCTAATATTTAAGGCATTGATTGAGGCTAAGAAGATGATGACGGTGCTCTGCCGCAGTTCAACTTCATCCTTTGGATCAACATATTGCTACTGTGGAGAAGAGGGTTGTTTCTCATTATGCTAAAATGGCTAGACATGAAGAATCAATGCTTAGGCAGAAGTCTAGAGTACAGTGGATGGAATTAGGGGACTCAAACAATCATTTTTTCCATTGTACTTTAAAAGAAAGGAGATGTAGGAATAACATTCTTACCTTGAAGGATGATCTTGGACATATGCTTGAAGACGACAAGGAGATTTGCTTTGGAGTGTACTAATTTCTTCTCTTCTTTATTTAAGGGTAATGACCCTAGTGGTACTAATACGATGGATGCTAATTTTTGCGATTTACTAATGTTATTGGTGATGATGAAAAAGCGGAGATCTTAGTGCTCCAATTACTGTGGAGGAGATTGTCTATGCCTTGTCCTGTATTGGTTCTAACAAAGCCCAAAGCGGACGGTTTTACGAGTCATTTTTTTCAAATCTTGCTGGTCTATCATTGAAGGTGATTTTGTCAAGGCTGTCAGAATTTTTTCATCTCGTGGAAGACTTCTTGGTGAGGTAAATAGTACCTTTTTGACTTTGGTCCCAAAGGTTGAAAATCCCAACACTATTGCTTGATTTTCGCCTATATCTTGTTTGACTGTTATTTATAAATGTATTACTAAAATTCTAGCAGTAAGAATGAAAAAAGGTTTAGCTCTAGTTAGCATGAATCAATCTGCGTTTATCTCTGGTAGATCCATCCAGGATAATATTTTACTTGCTCATGAAATCATCAGAAATTACCATAGAAATACTGGTTCCCCTAGATGCTCTTTAAAGATAGATATTCGGAAAGCTTATGACACTGTTAGCTGGGATGCAATTGTTATGTGCCTTCAAAAGAATGGGTTTTCTGACAAATTTACTTCGTAGGTTCGTACTTGTATTTGACATCTAAATTTTGTCCTTGTAAATGGTTCGTCGTATGGTTATTTCTCGTCAAACAGGGTCTTCGCCAAGGTTGTCCTCTCTCCCCCTACTTGTTTGTCATCGTTATGGAAATTATGAGCCTTTCTTTAAGTCATCAAGTGCATATAGGAAACTTTGAATTTCATCAAGGTGTAGAATGACCAAACTCACTCATTTTATGTTTCTCAACATGATGTTCTTGTGTTCTTCAAAGGTACTTTTAAAGCCGCATCTTCTCTTAAATCTGCTTTGGAGGATTTTAGTAAGTTCACTGGTCTGGAATTAAACATCAATAAGACATCTCTCTTTGCTTCCTCAGTTGATAGTAGTGTTTTGGATCAGATCATTCAATGTTTAGGGTGTAGTAAAGGAGAATTACCATTGAAATATTTGGGAGTTCCTCTCCTTTCTTCTAGATTATCTTACCATGATTGTTTGCCTTTGATTTCTAAGGTCACCAAACGTGTGAAGTCCTGGAAGTCCAAGCAATTGTCCTATGCTGGTAGATTATTAACAAAATGTTGGTAAATCATATAAGACAAAATGGTTGTTTTTGGTACCACTGCTATCTTTGGTAACCTTTCGTACGCATGATTTTCAGTATTAACAAAAAAACATATAGTTGAATAAATTAATTGACGACCTAAGTTTGTTAAATCTAAACTTTATACATGAAGTGTGGGATCAAAGTTATAAGTGTGCCAAATATTCTGAGGGATGAAATTTAAAATGGTGGTGGTGGAGAAATAAGAGATTCGCTGGTGGTTTGTAATCTTTGGCGGTTTTGATGAGTAGTAATTGATTATGTTAATTATGTGCTGCTACAAAAGGATAACACTATAAATTAGAAATGTGGTTGATCGTCTTAATGCTAATATAAACTCGGTTAAAATACATGAAAATTAAGAAGAACAAAAAACATTTGGATGTCACGTTATATAATAAATAACACTAAAAAACTACATATTTAGTATCAAGGTTTCTCCGTCCAATAGATAAATCTAAGGTTGTATTGAGATCCCGTAAGCAGAGGGGCGAGTTGGTTTTGGATTTCGAATGATAATGAATATAATGAAACGCTCCTCTCGGTTTCTCAATGAAAACTGAAACCTTCTAAAAAATAATCAATCGAACAACACTTAGATGGAGCATCACCACCCAGTGTAAACTTCTACGAATTGCTACATATCCGAAATATACAAATTAATCTGGTGATTTCATCCTACCGTGGTTTTTAATGATGAGGCAATTAAATCTCTAATAGTGATTTTAAAAGGTATTTAATAATTACAAAATTCTCTTATAAGTTTTGTTTAGGCAAGTATTGATTTAACTTGGGTTCTTTTACATTTTTGTGTTAAGTTGATGACTTTTTAATTTGAATACATGTTTGGTTAACAAACTTTGATACATATAGGGTATTTTCTTTGTAGAACTGATGTTAGTCTTTCATTTTTCCCGTTAGCACTTTGTTTCGATCCCGTATTTGTAGACATTATTTGACTAATGTTGGGGTATTATTTAATCTCAAGGCCGATTAAACCCAATGTGTGTTGTATACATTGAAGCTGACAGAAGTTGTGTCGGCTCTACCTTGAAACTAATAATTTTTCTTCGGAAGGTTAGTTGAATTTATGTAGATACAAATATCAAAATGACTATGCTCTTTAAAACTCCAAATTACTTAGCATAGTTGGTGTGAAATCTTTTTATCCACGAATTTCTTCAATTTTATGTTATCAATATGATTGAGAAAGAATCTTACACATGTTTTGATTTACTATTATAAGTTTATTTTTCAACTCACGTGTGTATATCTCAGCCTTCCAATAGCCAAGGGTTCTTCATTTTTATAACTCTCACATTTGCAAAAAAATAAATAAATAATGTTTATCTATAGTAGGGAAAATATTATGGGTTTTTGCTTCACTCCTTAGAGCCTTAGTTATCAATAATTTGGAACAAATGTATTCATAAACATCATGGAGTTGGATTGGCAGTTTATGTATATGTATTGTTAGATGAAATATTCTTTTTGAAGTTTGAAATTATGGTATGATGGAACAATAAATGGGTAAAATTTTATTTCTTGTATTTTTTATTTTATTTTCATGTTGGCACAACATTATTACTAAAATCCGGATAATAAATTGGAATAACATGCTTAAGTAAAAAATAAAAAGATCAAACCCATTTGTTTCCCAAAACCTATTTGAATATCAAAATAATTACTCACGAATAAAATGAAGCAAGAGGAATGTGAACAATATCGTATTAGAGACAAAACATCCCGTGCCGTTATGGATGTGATTTCTTTGCAGTTTACTAATGTTATTGGTGATGATGAAAGCATAGATCTTAGTGCTCCAATTACCCGGAGGAGATTGTCTATGCCTTATCTGTATTAGTTCTAACAAAGCCCGGGCCCGGCGGTTTTACTTGGTCATTTTTCAAATCTTCTTGGTCTATCATTGAAGGTGATTTTGTCAAGGCTGTCGCATTTTTTCATCTCGGGAAGACTTCTTGGTGAGGTAAATAATGCCTTTTTGACTTTGGTCCCAAGGTTGAAAATCCCAACACTATTGCGATTTTTCGCTTATATCTTGCTTTGCCTTTATTATTTATAAATGTATTACTAAAATTCTAGCAAAGTAAGAATGAAAAAGGTTTTGAAAGCTCTAGTTAGCATGAATCAATGCTGCGTTTATCTACGTAGATCCATCGAGGATAATATTTTACTTGCTTTCATGAAATCATTAGAAATTACCATAGAAATCTTGGTTCCCCTAGATGCTCTTTAAAGATAGATATTCTGGAAGCTTATGACATCGTTAATTTGGGGATGCAATTGTTATGTGCCTTCAAAAATGGGTTTTCCCGACAAATTTACTTCATGGGTTCGTACTTGTATTTCGACATCTAAATTTTCTGTCCTTGTAAATGGTTCGTAGTATGGTTATTTCTCGGGTCACAGGGGTCTTCGCCAAGGTTGTCCTCTCTCCCCTACTTGTTTGTCATCGTTATGGAAATTATGAGCCTTTCTTTAAGTCATCAAGTGCATATAGGAAACTTTGAATTTCATCCAAGGTGTAGTGACCAAACTCACTCATTTATGTTTCGCCGATGATGTTCTTGTGTTCTTCAAAGGTACTTTTAAAGCCGCATCTTCTCTTAAATATGCTTTGGAGGATTTTAGTAAGTTCACTGGTCTGGAACTAAACATCAATAAGACATCTCTCTTTGCTTCCTCAGTTGATAGTAGTGTTTTGGATCAGATTATTCAATGTTTAGGGTGTAGTAAAGGAGAATTACCAGTGAAATATTTGGGAGTTCCTCTCCTTTCTTCTAGATTATCTTACCATGATTGTTTGCCTTTGATTTCTAAGGTCACCAAACGTGTGAAGTCCTGGAAGTCCAAGCAATTGTCCTATGCTGGTAGATTATTATTGATTAAAATTGTGCTAGCTGGCATGATTTATTTTTGGCTTTCCTGTTTTATCTTACCTAAGAGAGCTATAAATGAGCTGAAATCTATTTGCAAGAAATTCCTTTGGGCGGGTGCTGAAATGGGGAAGAAATATCATCCCATTAATTGGAATATAGTGTGCAGACCTTATGATGAAGGGGGTTTAGGCGTAAGAGATATAGAAATTACTAATGCTGCAGCTAACTTAAGACATTTGTGGGACTTGGTTAGTGGCAAGAAGACCATCTGGACTGAGTGGATTCATGCAAATTTTATTAAGAATCGTGATTTTTGGACTCTAAATATTCCTCATGATGCTTCTTGGTGCTGGAGGAGGATTCTAGAGCAGCGAGAAGTGGCTAAGGACATGTTCTTACATATTATTGGAAATGGGAAGAAAACAAAGTTTTTAACTGACTTATGGATAAGGGTGCACAGGAACCGAGCGGACGGCGGACCGTGCTAACCGGTGGAAACTGCACACAGTTTTGTACCGAACCGAGGAAGGGGGGTGCAGGTACCGGTCAAAATTAGAATCGGGCTAAGTGCAGTACATGGTCGACCCTAATCCCGTCGATCCGACCCCGAACCAATGTACTCCGAAGACAAAGATTTGGTTATAGTGGGTGTTTTGGTCGTTGAATGACTCAGGAGATAAGCCTTAGTTATTCTTTCGCTAGTATTAATTTTCAACCTCCTCCTACAACCTGCCGCTTTCTCCTTCCCTCGGGCTTTACTATCGGCAGAATAAAGGAAACCATTTTCAGACATATACAAAGATGAAATGAGGGTAGCAAAAGAATCTTTATATAGCTAGAGACTTGGGTTTCTCTTGTTCTCTGATTTTCGCAAAGGGGTTTTTCATATTTAGATTTTGGGGTATCCGTATCTCTTATTCCTCTCTGTGACCCTCAAACACCACAATAATTTCTACCAACCAATCACTTCTATTTTGCTATCCAATTACAATGATAATCAAGTTCTCAATCGTGGATCGCAGTATCCAATCGGTTAATTTTGGGTTGATGGTAATTGGAAGATCGTAAGAAATTAAGAATCAATTGGCGAGCATGAAGAAAATGGAGTTACGTAAAATAATCGGTGTGTTTTTTCTTTTTGTAATCTAAAATTGCGGTTGGTTCATTATTTTGACAAGCTCACGAGCCCTAACATGTTGTCTTCGTATGAGTTATCGTGGATTTCTTTGTGAGCTCGTCTATTACAAAAATGTTTTCTAGATCTCAAATTTGTTCGACTTGTTTGAATCGACCAACATAAAAGGTTCAATCACTCTAAATGGGAGCCTGTCTGCTTACATCGAATTGGAGTATATTATACTCATGACGTCCTTCAAATGGGATTTTCAATCTAATTGATTTTTAAAAAAGTACCGATTGGTACCGGAACCGTGACTGCACCGTGATGCGTATCGACGGTACCGGAACCGAGGTACAAGGTATGTATCGGGATTGTAAATTTTGGAACCGAGGCTAGGAGGTACAGTACTGCCCTGCAAGAACCGAGCCGAACCGTACCGTGTGCACCCTTACTTATGGCACCCAAATGGCAAATTAGTTGATTGGGTCAGCAAGGATACTATTGATGATCTTTGTTTTGGTTCTGACCGTTACGTGTAATTTTCTGAGACGAGGTTGGTATTATCTAGATGCTATGGAGGATGAGATGCACTAGATTATTTTACAAGCTGAGGAGGTGGAATATGATTTGTCCGTGGCGGACTTGGTTGTTTGGAAGCCTAGCACCTGCGAGAATTTACTATTAAAGATACTTATAAAACTTTGCTGGGGTTAAGATGAGGTCATGTGGAAGAGTCTTGTGGTTTAAATCTCATGTCTGAGACATTCTTTCATCACTTGGTTATGCTTACAATGACAGGCTGAAAACAAGGGATAAAATGGTGAAATGGAGTCCGTTATCGATTTCGTGTTTTATGAAGAAGGACTCAATGAAGAACATCTTTTCATTCTTGAAGCTTTACGGCAATTTGGCTAGGATTCTTGCTTAAAATGGGTATCTATAGAAACACTTGTCAGCCGGAATGAGGAAATCATTGGTGTCTCAAGCTTTCAGTCAGCTTGATTATAATAGCTGAGAGTGAGAAATTGATTTTGCAGGTTTCATCCATCACTTGGGAGAGAGAGAAATAGCAGAGTTTTTGCTAGTAAATTTTTTCACTCGATCAAGTGGGATTTGGCTATCTGGAGGATGTTAGAGTTAGGGCCAGTTTATTAGGTGCAAAGTCACAGATGAATGCTTTTTAGAAGTTTTATGGAGCAGAGCTTAAGTCGACTATCGCTATTCACCTTCTGTAATTACTTATTGCTCTTGGCCTTTCCTCGATAGTGATCCGACTATGGTTAATACTTGATGAGTCAGAGAAGTGATCACTCGGGGTTGGGGGAGCTATATACAGGAGCTGTCTGCAATGTTGTGGCTAGCCGTAAAAGGAGGAGGCCCTCCTATTTCAGCCCAATGCTCATGAACTTCAAGGTGTGGAGTTGGGTTTAAAACCTTGTCATTGGTGCCAAAGGTAGTAAGAAAAATTCATCCGACTATGGACTCCATGTATATTTATAACTTGGTCGGGTTCAAGACTAGAAACCTCCTTGAGTTTGATCTCGAATTTGGGCGAAGGTGGAAAACTGCTCTTTTTGAGGTTGTTAAGATTTCTCATTTTCGTGAGGCTAATAGAGTCGGCCGACACTCTAAAGCTAGTTATCACCTCGATGAAATAGTTGATGTCGATTGTGAGTTCTCGCGTAACTATGTGAATTGTAGAGGGATAAGGGAGGGGAAATTGAGACCAGCGTGGAGTAATTGTTTTGTTTGTTTTTGTTTTTTCTTGTTTTGGGGTCCCTTAACCCGGCTGATTGATCAAAAAAAAAAACTTCGGTTGGCGCCCGTCGGATGCGCCGTGCTGCATGATTTTACACTGGTTGCTACGGTGGAAGTCTACATTAGGGCCGTAAAGGTAAGGTATTTTTCTTCTGCTGCCACGATATTTCTGTTTGCTAAACAAACTTGAGTTATTGAGATAATTTTTGTGTAATTACTTGGGTGATCATTTAATGTTTTTTTCCCTCTATAGTTCTGTGTTTAAACTACAGGTTGTTCATGAATTTATTTATTTTGCGGGACATGCCCGCGAAGCAATACCGTCCTTCCGTAGCCACGATTAGCCTTTCCATTGCAATTATTGATGCGGCATTTGGTGCTTCGAAGGTTATATTATGTTCATACTACCTGAGAAATTATTACTTTGGTATTAAAGGACTTGATCCTACTGGAAATGGATAACAGGATAACCTTAATTTCGTACTCATCTTTGGTATTAAAGGAGATGTTTTTATTTTGATAGTTACTTTGGTATTAAAGGACTTGATCCTCAGGTAGCATGAACTTATAGGATTCTTTTAAACCTGTTTTCGATGGGATTTTTTGATCGCTTTGCAAGTTTGGGAAAAGCTAAGAAAATTAAGTGATTAGTTGGATGTTCCCACCTTTCTTACAATGAACCCAAAATGTTTGCTATGTGATCTTAATTCAATACGAATTCTTAGTCATCTAGCTATGGACAGTAATGTGAACCACGATTAAACTAACTCAAGGGTGGGGAAACTCTCGGAAGTAAATCCATTTTCTTAACTGCTTCCACAGTTAACTGCTACATAGCCCTTTCCTTCTACTTTGTTTTTGTTCAGGTGACAACAAGTGATTGCTCAATTTCCTTGATGAGTATAAACGACCTGAAAATTGTGGTCACGGGGCCTTATAAAACGATACACAAACGATCTTCAGGTGTTGTGCAATTTCATACTGGCATGAACCGATTTTGGCTGACAATGTTAGTATCTTCATGGACCATAGGAACCTACTATATATGGGCCAAACCACATAGCACTGATGTTATCCCTACTTGACCACTTTGGGATAAGAGGTGTGCGGTTTTAATTTAAAATGCCTCGGTGCTATGTAAGGAGATGGCCAAGCTTATTAAGCTCCACATGTACTCATCTTTCTTCTATGTGGGACTATCCCTAGATATACATATGTGGTTTATTGCGCCACATACTCCAACAATCTCCACCTTGGCGAGACTTAACCACTTCACCAATCCAATCAGACTCCATCATGTGATTACCATCTGTATATGCTACCCATCGATCATGATTATTGTCGCTATGCGCCCCTGGAATCCTACTCCACCTTGAGTTAATGAAAAGGAAAGTACTAACTCCACCTTGAGCATTTCCTTGCCCACCTAGAACCCTACTCCACTTGAGAGTTAATGTGTGAGACATTAACTCCATCTTAAGCGCCAGTTCAACCTTGAGCATCTCCTTGCGGATCTAGGACCCTGCTCCACTTGAGTTAATGGGTGAGACACTAACTCCACCTTGAGCGTCAGTTCAACTTTGGGCCTTGCCTGCTTCACCTTGAGTCTGACTCCACTTGCGCCCTAAACCGGGTGACATCCACAACCACTTCTACGTGCAGCGTGCTTCCAACCATGGGATTCGACTCGATACCAATTGTTAGGATCTTCACGAAACATCTGATACTATACTCAGGGCCCGACCACATAACCCTGAACCTCACTTGACCATCACTTATGAAAAACGATTACATCCTTAGATTTATCTCTTGTCAGTACAAATCTGAACCACCACTTACATAGGCAAAGTTATCCAAATTGTGTTTTATATTCTTGATGATAATAATAAGAAAGTGAAGTAAGAAAGTATTAGTATTGATTTTGCTTAATGGGATTGCATAAACAAAACATAAACTGTTCCATTATATGAGTTACCGGAAGATCCATGTCTCTTGTACTTGTTTCTTAGATTAGTGGTTATTTATGTGTTTATAGGGCTTAACCCGTGACGTAACTAATATCTACTGATATTATTAGATTAGTGATTCATTCGACCTCCGCCACCGCTTCCACAACCTACTATCGCAACTAATATCTATTGATATTGTGTCTATTTTATCAAAATTATTTATTCATAGAAATACAAATTTATTAATTTAATTAAGAGAAATTTTATAATGAAAAAAATTAATAGATTATTTATTATGAGCAATTAGTGAACAAACATTATTATGAGCAATTAATAAATCATTTATTATCATCAATTAGTGTTTCACACTAATTAGTTGGGTATTTATTATATTAATCATTTATTATATTTATTATACTCCCTCAGCCCCACTATTAGATGACCTACTTAGTTTAAAATTTTGTCCCACCATTAGTTGACCTATTTCATTAAACAAGGGAATATTTCTAAAATTATCTTTTTGATTGATTATCGTTAATATAAGAAATGTATATAATTTGATATCCATGTTTATACTCGTTACGTAGGTGTTTTAAAAGGCTTTCCAACGGTACAAAGTTTACGAAAATCCATGGTATAGTTTGAGAGATAAATTATTTCTAAATTTTACAAATTATTATCCAAAGGGTATGATTGTAAAAAACACTTAAAAATACTCCTTCCCATTCCTTGCCTTAAGAATTGTGCAAACTTCAACTAGGTCATCTAATAGTGGGATGGAGGGAGTATTAGATTTCCATTAATGGGTCATTAAATGTTAGTTTTATGTGAGAAATTACAGCCATAGATTTATCAATTGGGAGATGAAATCTTGGCCACCACTTACATGTGCGAGATGAGGGTGTGGTCAGGAGAACTACAACCTTAGATTTATCTTTGTGAGGACAAATCTGGACCACCACTAACACATGCTAACTTAGCCAAACTGTATTTTGTACTTGAGACATATATAACCATGTTTTTGGACATTGACTCCATCTTATAGTTTGAAAGAATGCCGGTCCACCGATCAGAGGACGTTTTTGGTTGTGGTTGCAAAATCATTGACGTCCATTTGATATCAATGAGTAATGGACTTCGTTTGATGCGCACATTTGATACGTTCACTAAGTTAGCTTACTAAAGCCTTCATGAAGGTTGTTGTTCTATAAGGAGGTGGTCTCTAATTCATGTCATGCATCCCTCAATAAATCCAATATCAGGTGTAGTTACAACATGATCAACTAGAATCGTTTGTGTTTCTATATATTCTTCTTTTTATTGATGTACCCCTAGAGGTGTAAATTGGGTTGTGCCAACACGAGCACAGCCCAGCACAGCACGCTAAAATTTGAGCACAGCCCAGCCCAGCACGGCACATCACGTTAGTTAAATGGGACGTGCTGGGTTTGACTAATTGACACAGTAGCACAGCACAGCACGCGGCACGGATAAGCACGTGGCCCAGCCAGCACAGCACGTTAAGAGAGCACGTCATAACATGTACAAATACACCATATAACAAGCATAATACATCACATTTTTGGTATATTTCACAAAAGAGTCACTATTCTAGCTAGTTTTTAACATTTTATGTTGGCTTATTTATAACAACACATATAATACCTTAATATTTGGAAAATATATTTCAATATCGTTGTTATAATGTTGTCACCTATATTTAACTAGAACATTAATTTACATGACAATAATCCAATTTTATATTTGATGGGCTATTTCTTTTTATTGAATAAACTTATTAATTTTACTTGAAATAATTTCAAATGATATGTTGTCATATAAAATTAAATTCTTGTGATAATGAAAAACCTAATTTCCGACTCCACCATAATGTATACATTAAGCTTTTCTTTTATCTTTGATTTCAAAGAAATCCAACAAAAATGGGACTTTATAGCAAAATCATACGTTAGGGTTAACCAGAACAAATGGTTTTCCACAACCTCGGCGCAAATTTGTCATCACTGATCTTTAAAACGTTTATAAAATCGTGTGTTGTGTCAACCTTGTTGGAAGTCGGAAACTAGGGATACATCCTTGACCTGATGATGTGCTATCTAGATTTTGACTAGTAAAATGTGCATTTTTTCGATATATAAACAGTTTGGACCCCTGATTTTCAATCATGGAATCTACCATAATAATAATTTATCGATAATGATGATTTATCGATTAATCGCCCATTAATTCATATATGTTAAGAAATTAAATGATAAAAGATAAAAAGAATCAATGTATGATATTAATTGAATAAAAATCTAAGTTAGAATTTCACATGTGCACGTGAAACACGTGACCTTTGTAGGTGGTATATAGGAGAAATCAAAATTGAAAAGTAGATTAATTTTAAAAATTGTGAAGGGGACAGGAAATAGGAAAAATTTGGATGGGAAATAGGGAAAACCTAAATTAAACCATTACGTAAATTTGATCATTTACGCTTATATTTTTCCACTATGTGGATGATTCCATTCTTGATGTAGTTTCAGGTTGTATACTTTTCATCTTTATCATCATGTCTATTTCATTTTTATTTTTTGAGTGATTTGGCCCAGCCAAGCTTATTATGTCGATTGTGTTTTCTCCAATATCCAACTGTTACAATCTTCTTATTTACTCATGCAACAGCTACACCCTGTGCAAATTGTCTATTTGAAACGACAATATTAATTTTTATCATCATTAGTTAGCTGGAAAAAGAAGTTGGTTAGAAGGTGAAGTTGGTTAAAAGGTGTAACAAAAATGTACGAGTAATTGCCAATTTCTATCACCTTAAGTGAAAAATTGTAATTGTGCATTGTTAGGAGAAGTGAACGATGCCCGCTGCACAAATCTAGTAAATACTCCCTCCGTCCCTATTATATAGGCGGAATATATAATTTTTTTAGTCCCACTAAATAGGCGGACTTCCAATTCCAAGAAGATTTTTAACATATATACCCTTATTTATGTTGTATGGGAAATAGTAGTAAGAATAAAACAAAGGGTAAAAATAAGAAAAAACATGAAAATTTATGGAAACCAAAAATTTTCTTAATCGAAGAGATTTCATTTTCTACACCTATATATTAGGGACGGAGGGAGTATGAGTTTTGCAAAACCATTGGCATCCTACGTCCTACTAACTTACTAAAAAGAAAAGTTCACAAAATCCAACAAAGCTTTGTCGGATATGAATGCCCTCCTCTACCATCCATATCCGTAAACATACGTCGGCACCCATTAGGCAACAAACCCTATGCTTTGATAATTTTCTCCGCAATCAGATTGGATATTTCCAGACGATCATTGTAGACATATTTCCAAATTTGTATGGATGAACAATTTGGTTCTTTGTTAAGGATTTGCGTGATTCTCAGATGTTGTTTTTGTTTGTCTCCCTTTTTCTTTTTCTTTTGGCTCCCCAAAAAAACTGAAACTCTCGTCTGTATCTTCTTCACTACCCCCACTCCTCCTCACCGCCTCATTTCGGTCCTGTGTTTTCCGAACACATCGACTTTTATTCTCCACAAATATCCTGTTGCTTGTTTTTCTATCTACACATTCAGAGTTACCACCCTGCTAAGAAAACAAATTTTGGTCTGTCTATTTCTCGGATTCCTAAAACTATATCATCACGTCACACACACAAACTTCCGTATAAAACGTGATCGTTTATTTAGACCTCTTTTCGATAGTTGTGGGTTTTCTCCACGTGTCAAATATATAGAGCCAATGGTTTAACCCATATTCCACTTGGCTCTTTTCTAGCAGTAGTTCACTACCACGTGTATGTTTCATCTTTCTCATTTCCTAAATTTTGCTATTTTAGAAAATTAATTCATAGGACCTTGTTTCAAGTTCGTTTAAAACCTAACATCCTCACTACAAAATTTCTTCCTCTTCACTTCTACCAACTCTTTACTTCGGTTTCTGGCTGTGGAAACTTATCTACACGTGTCTATGGAAATGGAAGGATCAAGATCGTGTCCGTTTCATCGTTGTTTTGAGAATTGGATCAACCAACAAGAGAAAGATTTGAACGAGTTAAATCAAGTAGCAAAAGAAGACAGAAGAAATGATGAGAAACTACAAATCATTGCTGAAAAAAACATAAAACAGTTTCAAGAGTATCATGAGAAGAGAATTCTATTAGTCAAAGAAGATCCAGCTTCATCATTCTCACCAACTTGGACAACACCTTTTGAGAACTCGTTCCTATGGATTGCTGGTTGTAGACCAACTCTAGCCATTCAACTTGTTTATACACTATGTGGGACTGAGTTAGAAGCTCATTTAGAGGAGTTTTTACAAGGTATAAGAAGAGGAAACTTAGGTGAACTTTCATCCGTTCAATTAGGTTTAGTTAATGAACTTCATTGTAAAACAGTGAAAGAAGAAGAAATGATATCCAACCTATTGGAAGTATTACAAGAAGATATTGGTGAACAACAACTTGAATCGTTGATAAACACTTCAAATGATGGTGAAACTAATGTGCAGGTAATGAATAAAGCAATCGATGATCACGCGGCGGAGTTGGCGAGTATTTGGGAAGAAGCTGATAGATTAAGATTGAAGACAGTGAAGGAACTGGTACACATATTGACGCCATTACAAGCTGTTGATTTTCTTGTTGCTGCCAAGAAACTGTATCTGTCAATGCATGAATGGGGTCGAACAAGAAAAGATAGTAATCCTCATCATTTTGTTAGTAATCCTCATGAATCTTAATCACAATCTCAGCAAGAATATAATTAAGGTAATGTTATAATTAATTACAAGGTTTTTTTTTGTTTTTTTAGTAACTTCTTATTATAATTCTAGCGTAGGTTTTTTTTTTGGGGGTGGATTTTATAGGTTTGGATCTTTTTTGATAATGATAGTTTAGATTTGCACCTTGTTTAATATAAGTGATTAAACAGCTGATGGGGGTCTTTAATAAGATACTATTGGAGATAAAGAAGAGCCTTTATCACTAATTTAATTTCTTTCAGTGAGTAATTAGTAAGATTCTTTATTTTTATTTGCGCTTTTGTTTTTTTAGATTTTCTGCTTTAAAATTTGTTTGCGCCATTAATTGTATGAAAAATGGCCTACGTAACGTTGAGCATGGAATACCAGGCTACTAAATTAGTTCCGAATTCCAAAATGACGTTGAGACTTGAGAACCTAGGATCTTATCGTTCTAGGTCACTCCACTCGCGAGATTTCACCAAGGTGTGCTGGTGATCAATTACATAAATCAGCAGAGTCGATTATTTCTGCAATGACCATTAACCGCTATGAATTTCCAATTCACTGTCGCCGACCAAGCCTCGGAATCAGGACATATTTGCCTGCCCAAGGCCTGAGTCAGCCTGACTGCCATACGGGCTTAGAGCGCGAGTAAAGCTGAAGCATATGTTCTTGGGAGGTGTACTGAGTCAATTCAGTCAAATACCAGTAATAACGCCGATTTATAGCTGTTGCTAGCTGCCTGCATATGCAGTGCGGCGTTTTTGTTTTCAAGTGGCGCAAATGCCAAGTGCATTTTGATTACGTGAGGAGGTATTGGTGCAACTACCAAAATAGCAATAATCTCGAGCTAGGAGTAGTTGTCTTACCTATTAAAAACAAAAAAAATAGTTGTCTTCCATTCCAGAATCCAGACTGAAGTGTGGATTAGATTCAGGCCTGTCTAAGTTGCCTTAACCAAGCCCATTAAGAAGGGTGAGGCCTATTTTAGAAATCTGTTTTGGGCATACAACAACCTGTTTTTGCATACCAAATGGTGCCTATTTAAGATTCTAGCTAACTTATCCGCAATAGAATTACATTTCCTTTTAAGCCTAGGAAGGATGCTTGGATCCTTAGATTATGTAACTTAAACAATGTATCTTTATCTTCTTAATCGTATAAATGTCTGTTTATCCAAAAAAAAAAATAAATAAATAAATAAATACCAAATGGTGCCAAAATTGGGTTAATAATAATGATTAGATGTTAATTAGTGTTAATGATTAGATTTAACAAGGTGCCAAAATAGGGTTAATAATAAGGGTCTTGTTAACTTGTATACATGTTAAGGTACATTAAATGTTAATTAGTGTTAATGATTAGATGTTAACAATGAGGATTATTTTTTTCGACGCGAATGATGATCGGATGGTGTAGATCTCATCTCCCTTACTTAATTAGAGTTAATAATAATAATTAGATGTTAATGATAATTATTATTTTTGATCTGGATATTTCCAGTTTGTAAGATATTTCACATAGCTCGAGATTGCTCAGATATTTTATTGAGTTCACTTATCTTTATTTCTCTTAATGCTGCTAAGATAATGGATATTATGAGTTAATTACCTAACTATTAGTGATGTAGGATGCATCACTATAGCAGTGCTTCACGGGCAGGGCTGCACAAACCCTACCCTACCCGCCAACCCAATCCTCACCCGCCGGTTTTAACCCGTACCCGACCCCACCCGCTGATGGCACGGGTCGACTATGACTCACAACTCCTAATACTCCGCCTTACACGGCCGATTTTGACTGACTACGGACTTTCCCAACCCGAGTCACCCGCCCTAGCCATGAAATCCTAGACTAACCTATGTAAATCTAAGGTTGCTTGTAATACATTACCATATTTATACGTAATATAATTTGATAAGAATCAAAACCCTTTACACCACTTTATAACCTATCCTTCTCCACCTCGTTTACATCATCGCATAAACTTGAACAGTTTCGTCTTCTTCTTTCTTTCCATCTCTATTCTCTTTTTTATACGATCTCCATAGATATAGTTTAACACCCGCATGCGATCAAGCCCTCCTCATTTTAATTAACCGCATCTCGTATCTATGAATCATGATCTTGTTTCATCTTCTCTCAAGAGTAAAGACTATAAATATGCTTTTAATTCTCCTAATTATATCTTTTGGTGAAAATGAATCAGTAGATTAGTATTTCAATATTGATTGTAATTTTTGGTTTCATGTAAAAATTATTTTGGTTTGGGAAGTTTTGAATGTAAATCTTTATGTGTATCAGTTGGTATTTAAGAAATTAATTCCATGAACTTTGAATCTTTGATATTGTTGGTTAGATTTAATGATTCAGTGGTAATCTCAGGTTCATTACGGGCCAGGCAAACCATGCCCTGCGCCCCGACCTAACGCTGAAAAGTGGGTCGGGTGAAACCTACCGTTGTAAAGTTGGGTCGACTACGGGTGACAGCTTTAAAAACCCGCCATCAGCGGGTAGGGTGGCGGGTGAGGCCAAACCCGACCTACCCGACCCAATGTGCAGCCCTATTCACGGGTCTTATTTCGAGGCACCTGGCGAGTGCTTTTCAGGTCTTTTCCGGTGTTTTAAAAGCGGACCGGACCGGCCGGTTGAACCGGTGAACCAGTAAAAAACGGTCCGGTTCAATAGTAACCCACTAACATGCAGAAAAAACCAAGAAATGGAAGAACAGGCGGTCCAGCGGTTGACCCACCAACTTGACTGGTTTTTTCCGGTTCACTGGTTGTTTTCAATGCCGCAATTTGACCTATACTTTGTACAAATCTTCAACCAATTTCATGATTTTTACTCTGAAAGAAAGATTAAACATATAAAGATCAAATCCATTTTCTTACTTGAATTTCATTATGAAAATCACCTCCAAACAATCAATCTAAAAGCCACTAATATTTTTTATTCCATTAAAGTATCACATAAACAAGGAGAAAGCTTCATAAAGAGAATAAGGGAGAGTGGGAGACGTTAATCATCCAACTTGCAGTGGGAGACGTTAGCGCATAAACAAGGAGAAAACCATTTATATGTCTTTTGTTGCAAATCAATGTTCGTAACGACGAAGCCTTGATTTCTTTATGGAGTTTGTTGTGGGTGAAGAGAGGTTACATAGGTGAAGCAATGTTCTGAAAATCGGCACGGACGTCGATTCGGAAATGTTACCGGGTCAGGGTCAAATGGTTCAACCAGTGACTCAACCCGGGTTCACTGGGTCACATAAGAAAAATCACTCTTATCGGAGTGTGGTAGATAATTGGAGTGTCTCCTTGGTTTTAATCGGCAAGTACTCAAGAAGCAATGAGAGCCAGTGGTAGTAGTAATCATTACAACGACTGCAACGGCATCAGCTCATGGGAAAAAGACACCAACACAGTTATCCATAATCTAAAATTAAACAAGACACCAACAAGTATACCTATTAATTATTAATTCTAATCAATGTAATAACTTCTACTTATGGATTGGTATCCTCAACTTCTACTACTCATAAACGTGATATTTTATCACTCAAGTACTGTCAATTGCAAAAATTACACGATCGGATTCATACCAACATGGAACTACATAATGCGGTGGTCAATTGCAAATAGATTCTAAGAAAAATGGATTCATACAAACTTGGAACCGCAAATATAGCGAAGATCTTGGTCAATTGCAAATAGATTCTAAGTAAAAAAGCACAATCCAATTGAAAGCAAATAGGTTTAATAAATAGATTACAAAGGGGAAGTTGAAGTCTAGAATCATATGATATCGGTTCACATACTTGAGAAATCGGCGGACAAAGTAGCGGAAGGAGGTGATTCTTTGATTTAAGGATGAATAAATACCAAATTCCTTTGAATTGAAAAAAAACGGAATAATTCTTTGGGTGACAAACCTAATTTCCTTCCCTAATTTCTCCATTTTTGTTAAGAATTAGGGAAGAAAATCTTCCTTTTCTTTCCCACCAGAATATGGAAGATTTAGAAGAATCAAAGGAAAGAATTGAAAAGTCAATAGAGTCCTCTTAGATATCTTTTAAGCCTTGGGAATTATCGACTCATCGAATCGTTGAAGGATACGGTGAATCAAGGGTCAAAACAATGGGTCACCGGTTCACACAAAATAAGCCATTTTTGGAGAATTTCTTGGGTCATAGGTAGAACTGCGGTAGGTGATTGAGTCACGGTTTTTCTACCGGTGGCCAGGTAGAGCGGCCGATTTTCAGAACATTGAGGTGAAGTGGGTATTGTTGAGGCGGCAAAGAGATAGTAATGTGAGAAGTGAAAAGAGATGATGTTTTAAGAGTTAGGGTTCGTAGAAAATTAAAAAAATAACAATGGGAGGGTTAGGAGTTTTAGAATTAGCAAAAATGTAAAAAAAATAACAATGGGAGGATTAGCAAAGCAAACATGAAAGTTAGGATTAGGAATTAGCAAACGTGTACGATGGGAATTGTTTGACCACCAAAAGAAATTAACAATTAAATTGTATAATGAAAAACATAATTATTGTTTAGTAGTTCAACAATTGAAACCAAATTTACTAATTACGTACTTTTAAAGTGTTGAGATTAAAATTCATCTTAAAGAAAATACTTTGAAATCAATTAGTATATCATGATATTGCCAACACCACGTTCTAAAGATAATTGGAAAATCTACATTTCAAGTCCAAGTATTCAAATTAGGGACTTGAACTACGCTTAGTCTTGCTAAATTTTAGAATGTCTATACAACATCTATTCGTTAATCAAATTATACAACGTAAGTAAATAAAAAGTCATAACAATATTCTACCCCAAAACACCCGTACTAATGGCATCTAATATGTAACCCTCACTTTCACATGACCGGTATAATGGGAGTTGCTCCCATTAGGAGAGGCATGGGCTTCTCCCTACCCGCACGTAAAGGGTCGCAATTAGCATCTGCAATGTATATTGAAAACAACAATTATCATTTAGTAGATTGACAATTGGAACACGATTCATGATTGATAATTAGAACCAGATTTAACAATTAGGTACTATGTAAAGTGTTAGGAAACTGGGAATCTTCTTTAAAGAAAATAATTTGAAAGGTTTGTTAAAATATATTTAGGTGGCATATTTTTTGGTAAAAAGGAAATTGATGTGAACGGTTAAACAAACATCAATTATATACTTTTAAAATTTTTGGATTAAGAAATCTTCTTTAAGGAAAATAATTTTGGAAAATTATACCAACATATAAAAATTAATGTGTAATGAAAATAATTTGGAAAATCCCAATTAACAATTACAATGTATAATGAAAAACGCTGCCAATTGGGAGTTGCTCCGATATAGTCTAAATCTGAAACCAAATATTACAACAATATCGCTTTGACAACGCGATTGAGATTTGTATTAGAATTATCATCTTAAAAAAAATTTATTTGTTAAAATAATTTAGTGGCATATTTTGGTAAAAGAAATTGATATTACAAACATCTAATGCCGGATTAAAGAAAATAATTGGTATAAAATATACATTTGAAGTCTATTGCCTATTCAAAGTAGGACTTCAGGTAAATGGCATCACCTTAGTCTTAATAGATTTTAGAATACCTATGCAATATCTCTTGGTTAATCAATTTTTACAAACTAAAGGTAAAGAAACAAAGTCATAATAATTTTCTACCTCAAAACCCTTATTTGTTCACGTTCGGTAAAATATTATTGTAATTTACCCTTTATACAATCCTCACATGCCTCACGTACCATATGATACACTTGTGTTAAGAATCTAGCGCCCAACTCAATTGCTCATCTAAGCTCCAACTTCCTATAGTTGAATGAAAAATCATACTCAATGCATAGTTGTATCAATATTCATTATTAAAGAAACACGTTGAAAAACGTATTAATATAAAATAGATTGTCAACTCCAAATAGTGCAGAGCATATGAAGTGTTTCCGTAGAAGACGATGTAATCAAGGAAATGCACCGGCATAGCTTTCTTCGTAAATCATATACTGCGTTAAGAATCAAGCGACCAACTCAATTGCTCCGCTTGGCTCCAACGGCCTCCTGCAGTTATATGAAAAATCACACCTACTATATAGTTGTACAAAAATTTAATATTAGAGACACTAAAATAACATGATATTAATATTAAATATATTGCAAACTCTAAATGTTTCAAAGCATAAGAAGTGCTTCCGTCAAAGATGATCTTTCGTCGAAATCATATATTTGCGTTAAGAATCAAGTAGCCAATTCAATTGTTCCTCCTGGTTCCATTTACCTGTAGTTAAGTGAAAATCACACTCACTATATATTTAAATATATGATATTAGAGACACTAAAAGAATACATAGATATTACTATAAAAGCTTGTCAACTCAGTATAGTGAAAAACCAATTATGTGCTTCAGTTAAAAAGACATAATCAAGGAAATGCATCGATATATCTTTTTCCTCATATACTTACATTAAAAATTAAGGGTCCATCTCGGCTATTCTTTGAGGCTCCAAATCCTTGTAATTAAATGAAAATCACACTCACTATGTAGTCGAATCAATATTTGATATTAGAGACACTAAAACAATACCACCTCAATTTCTAGAAAAAGTGATAGTATCTCTTTTTCCAAAAACGGAAGGATTATATGTATATTAATATAAAATAACTTGCCAACTCTAAATAGTACTAGAATAGATGAAGTGCCTCCGTCAAAGAAGATGCAATCAAGGATATACACTCATTGTACGTCCACACTAAAAAACCATTATTCAATTTTTCATTTATTAAAATTCAATCTTTGATAAATTTGGGTTTCCATTAAAATGCCAGTCCCGTTTCTATAAATAACACTTATCTAATTTCCTTGTATTTACCTTTGCATTATAACCATTTGCATAAATCTGTTGTTTCCATGTTATGTACAAATGTTCTCATCGACCTTTATCAAGATTCAAAGTCTTTTTCTTCCATAAAAAAACTACCGTAGGTCATTGTAATAGGTAATATTGTACTCTTAACAATTAAAGCGATATTGGCCACTTTGCGTTGCTTCCTTCTATTGCACATCAACTGCACAATAACTTTCTCCCATATATAATACGCCCCGAATCATGTTTAATCGAAAATAACCACGTTTAAATGATTATTGCTGTATGAAGTTTCTCTTGTGTTACATTAATGCTTTTATTGGCAAAGAAAATCTGAAGTGATTATGGGCTTCTTTTCTTTCCTTTTCTAAATGCTGGTCAGAAAATTCTATTACATTGTTAGTTTTTATTGCGCATGGACTGTTGTGGCGTCTGCTTTGCTAATAAACAAAATATACCATTAATGAAATATTTGAAATACTACGGCTTGCACATTCATATAGTGTACTGTGGTGATAGGTTTTCCATTAGTACATACTCGATGTACTTGCAACATACAAAATCATACCTACTTTCATGAGAAACAACTAACATTCCCCAAGTCCTTAACATTCCACATGCATAATTATTTCCCCAAATTTGCATTAACCACGCCCTCTTCAACATACTTAAACTCCACATGCATAATTATTTCCAAATTTGCATTAAACGCCCCCTCTTCAACATACTTAAATACTTATTACCTTATTTGTCACTTTTATCCTCTTTACATTAATTTAAAGGGGAGGGATCGGGTCACAGGGTTAGTATGATAGAGTTTGTCACAGACCCATACAACCATTGGATATTGCCAATTTTTCCTTCAAAAAAAAAGATATTGCCAATTTTGATGGATGTGATGTATTTCTAAAACATGCGGATCTTATTTATCGATCCAGACCCGTTAACACAGTTTTAATTTTCATTTCTCAAGTTCCCCGGACTCTCATCTCTCTTTTCGGGCAACATATTTCTTTTTTCTCCATCATTCTCTCATTAGTAACATATTTACTCTGATCTTCAATTAGCTTATTAGATTTCGGTAATTTCAATCCGGAATTATTGGGTTTCATATGTAAATCCTTAATATGAAGGTTTGATCAAACTTAGAATCTTACGTAGAAATTTTATTGCTCCTTCGATTACAGGTCTATCGACATGATTAATTTGGTATTACTCAGGAGCTCTTACACGCAAAGGACCAGGTAGTCTCCCAAGGCCAATCGAAATGCATGCTCATGATCCTTATGATTGTAAAATGTTGGGATGGCTACAACAAATCTGGTTTTATAAATGTCTGGTTGATAAGATGCATACATTTTGGTTGTTTGTGATAATATTGAATGTTCCAAAATTTAATTAGCTTAAGTTGTTAGTTGAATTTGGTTAGGAGGTATCAATTCAAGTGATAATATCCAATTGATTTTGAAACCCAATAATTTAATCCTGAATCAAAACCTTAGAAAGAAAAATGTTTAAAATCTCTATTCTAATTTGGTTTAAAATAAGTTCCCAGGGGTGAAAGCTTTTCTCACAAAAATAAATCAAACAACTCATCAATTAATGGTAGGATTTTTAAATTTGTTTTATTGCATTTATTGTAAAGAATATAGAGAAGAAGGAGAAGTGTTGATTAGAGAGAGAGAGTGAACAGAGAAATGGAATTTAGGATTTGTGTTCACGGGTCTAGATCAATAAATAAAACCGCGTGTTTGAAATACATCACAACCATCAAAATTGGGAATATCAATGGTCGTAAAGGGTTGTAACAAACTGTCATACCAACCATGTGACACGATCCCTTTAAGTTAAATACTTAAATTAGTTTTTATATCGATGACCCAGTAAGAGCAAGTCTTATGGTGGAATCCATCCATCTTCCATCTTCCACGCCACCTCAGCACTTGGAATTGTGGATGGAGCGCAAGTGTAATGGTGGAATAGTAGAACGCTATTCTTAATGGAGCTAAGCTCCGTTTCTTAACAAACTTTTTTCTCGTAGTTAGATTCTCAACAACTCGGTTTAAATCTACGGATAAAAAAAAGCGCAAGTGTAATTCTTATTAGCGTTTTGTCTTTTAGCGCGTTATTCTTGCGTTTTACGCTATTCTTATTAGTTTTATGGATTCGAGACCATTCCACCAAATCATGGAACCTGCTTGGATTTTCTGTGGAAGACCCGACATGGAAGCCATTAGACTTGACATTCCATGGATTTTCCACACTTGGAATAGGTTGGATTCCACCATAAGACTTTCTCTAACCACTGGTTAAATCAGTCGAACGATTAATAACCCCCGACCAGTCATTTTAAGGTCGATGTCGAATAGGTTTAAAAACATTGGTCTTTCGAGGCACTTGGCGAGTGTACCATCCTCGTCGGACTAGATGCGATCGCAGCTTATGTAGTTAGTCTTAATTTTGGCATGCTTTTTCACCATCCTCGTCGTCTAGATACTAATCCAGGAGTTTATGTAGTTAGTCTTAATTTTGGCATGCTCTTTCACGAGTTGGTCCTTTACTCTTTTGCTTTTTATAGTATGTCTTTGGTTTCCTTTAACGTACGACTACAACTAGATATGCCTTTTTAACCAACATTTTGAGAATAAAGATTTCAGAGCGTTTTAGAGAGTGTTTATTCACTTCATTGTATATCATGACATTGTCAATTCAAATTTGTAGATTGTATTTTGGATATAAATTATAGTGAGTGTTAGTCGATCACTTACCGGATGTCTTGACATTGTCGATCCAATAACTATAAAATTTCGGATAGAAAGCTTTAGTGAGTAATATTAATAGTTGATTAAATTTAAGTTATTAGTAGTATGTTAATCAAAGGTGGAGAAATCACATTTTTATGAGACAATTGGGATTTTTAGAAAAAGAAAAGAAGTGATAATGAAAAAACCATGGGTTTTGAGATTTTTAGTGGAAATGACAAAAATGTGTGATTCAAATCAGATTCATAGGTATACTTGTGGGCGATGTTTAATTTCCATTTTTGATATTAAATTCTCAAAAAAAATAACTTTTATAATTTTCTAGGATGTTTAGTGTTGATTCATTTGTAGAATCACTATTAGAATCTTGTTGGGAAGAATCGTTTGCCTATATAAATATTTGACCTCTAGGAAGTTCTTCTTGGATGACACTGGCCGGTGCAGTTCAAAACTCCTCATTGTCGAATAACCGCAGTGGTTAAGTGGGGAAAGTATCGGTGGAGGGTTGGATCATTACAAATGGTATCAAAGCTAGATGTGAGTATCTGCCTAGGGTGGGAAGGTACCTTTGAAATGGTTGGTCAGTGCTTCTCATGAGGGCGAGAAGCGTCGGAGATACGGACTTGTATATACTGGAGTCGAGACGGCTCCCAATTTAAGGTAATGGTATTGTAATACACCGATTCGATAGGTAGGGTTAGATTATTTGGAATATAGGTAATGGTTTGTCCTTTCTAACATCGAGGCCTTTTAAACATGTTAGCTCAAGTTGGTAGAAAACTATGCGATTAAGCGTGCTCATTTTGGAGTAATCCTGTGATGGATGACCTCCAGGAAGTTGTTCTTTGGATGACCGCGGCAATTCCCAGTGAAAAGCCCCCACCTTTAACGCAGGATGACCGCAGTGGCTAAGTGGGGAACGATATCGGTGGAGGGTCGGGTCATTACCGCACAATGAATCAACGGACACCTCATATATACTTGTTACTTTATGAAACGAACTTTGAAGAAAGAAAAGTATCGAAAGAGATAAGCGAGAAAGTGAAGATATTTGTTAGCAAATGAGATCAAAATTTGCCAAGATCTTGAAAAAATGAGGTTATGAAAAAGTGTGGGAGATAGCAAAGGATGAACATCACATGGAGTGGCGCAATAGTAGAGGAATGCAACCATTGAAGAGGAAGATGAGTTTTTAATCTTCATACAAGATCACTTTACGAATTGCTTTAAACATTTTTAATCTTCAAACATGTTTTTAAATTTGAGTTTTCAACTCTATGTTTAAGACTTATCACTACTATAAGGACCTAGAATTAATTTTTTTATTAGTTTCAATATTGATGTTTTGAATGTAGATTTGTGTTAGTACTAAAGTGTTACAAGTTAAGAAATATTAAGGTGTACATGATTGCATGTACTGACAGAGTAGAAAATCTCAATAATGGTACATGAAGGTGTACATAATGGTACATATGTCTTGACGATTTTAATAATTATCAGGGCTTGCATAAGTGAAAACATATGTCCATCTATATAAACATTGGTATAATTCCTAGATAGTTTTCCATGTACACCTTATTTATGAAAATAATATTATTTTTAATTAATTTAGTACTCTAGTTTGCATCAAAAATTAAGGGGTGATATATAAGAAATATTTATGAAATCCATATATTTTTATTAATATAAGATAAGATATAACTTGAATGAAGGGAATATCATATAATCGACCAAACCTATTTATGTAGGTTCATTAAAACGTGATTTTCAATATCAGTGTTGTTCTTAAAACATAAAAAAAAATGAGGAACAAATATATGAGGTTTCAACAGCGAATGCGGAGCTAAGTCTTTTGCCGGCCAGCTTGGGCGACTCATTTTTATAGTTTTAGTTTCAATCAATGATCAAAGATTTATGAATCAACAATTAACAGGCGATGAAAGAAAAAATCAAAGCGGTTTAATAATGATTAGATTAGGTTAGGAATGAAAATGATTTTGGATTTTGATTAATTTATTTATGTTTTAAATTTGGTTGAAGAGTGTTTAAGTAGATTAAACTAATTAATGGTAACTTAGTAGTCTACCCAATGTTGGGACACCATATAAACCCACCTTAGATAGGAAAATGATTTGGTATGCCTCGAAAAAAAAACTTTCTATTTATTGGCCCTTTAATTTTGTTTTTCGAAATAGGGAAGGAAGGTTACAATAAAATATTAAAAGATGCATGAACAAGAAAATATCCAATGAAAATGGCATCCCTAAAAAGAAGAAAAATGACCACATGTCACTTCTAGGTTAAAAAGATGGTGCAACATTATTGTTGGGAAATCTTTCCACTTAGTAGGGCGAACACAAGATAGAGAATTGATGCATTGTTGAATTCGAGGACCTTATAATTGTCTTTTAGACGATAATTTAATTCTTCTAAAATAAATTTGAACTCGCAATTATATTTGGGTGGATGAATAGTGCCTCAAAATTTAATGAAGGCATCTGTGTGTACTTAGGATTAAAGTTTGCACTTTCTTAACTCGACCAAAAAACAATAACAAAGGAAGATGATGATGCCAAAGCGATATCACAAGTATGCGTGATTGACGGATAATCAATTATACATATTTATAGACCGCATATGCAATGAAGATGTTTGTTGATCTCGACATTCCAAAATTATTCAAGATACTTGCATCAAGATGAAAATTAGTTATTACTAAAGTTTGTTCTCATGTACAATGTGCTTGTGTTGAGGGGAGAAAAATTTTCAATGGAACTTTGATTGCTAATGAACGTGCGAGACTCAAGATTAAAATGAGGTATCCTTGGATTTATTTGTGTTAGAGCATTGCTCGGTCTACCTCATAAGCGTTGCTATCTCAAGCTTGTTTCTCAAGTTTAGTTGCCAAAACTATAAGTCTTGATTTCTAGTCTACATATAGCTAAGTCTCGGATTAGGATAGTAAGTGTAGTTGAGCTTTAGACTCCACGACGCTCATCGAATGAAGATGTAGAACTACTCAAGGGAACTTGTGGAACTTCATCAACAAAGGTATGTGGAGACTTGAACTTATCTATCACTCAAAAGTTCATCTACTCCCATCTCTTATTTGAGACAAAAATCATTATTGCTATATAGACTTCAATTATACACATTTGTTATTTTGAGCCGAGTTTATCTCGCTTATCTATTTCTCGAAATATGTGTTGGTAAGCTTTAAGCTTTAGCGAGTTCATCTTTACTCGTGGCCGAAAGTGATGTTGATTATTTCCAATAAATTGAAAATCGCTTTGATCTTAATAGTTTGTGGATAACAACTAGTTTGACATCCTCTAAGAAATTTTCAATGATTGAAATGAGAGTTTAGAACAAGTAACCATGTTTGGATATAAACATAGTGTGTTCTCACATTTGTGTAAAAGTAGGAACCGGGAACCTAAAGTATGTCGCATTGCCGTCAGCGTCTTGGCCGATTGTAAATCGGGTAAGTATCTTGGGGAAGTTTCACGTCCCGAAGTGGTGCGGAAGTTTCCGTCAGTGAATTTCTGCAGTTTGAAAGTAAAAATCAAATTCAATCGGCTACTTAGGTATGCGTACATGTTTGCATACTTAAGCGAAGTTACTTTTCTAAAATCGGTTTGTTCATGAACTAAAACATTTATATAATAAGGAATGCAATCTTTGCAAGCGTGGCTATAATGTTCATGAATTGATTGAGTGAATCAAAATCGATTTTGCTTATTGTGTCTTGTATACTTCTATGAGATCTAAGCAATTGAACAACTCTCTAACTAGTTTCATTTGAGTCATTTGAACTAGTTATGGTAAAGATGAATATGGTTGATATGAAAGTGCTCATATGGATAACCATTGGTTAACTATTGTTGAACCGACTAAGTGTACGTTTGTGTTGATTACTCAAACCCTAAATGAAGGTACATTTTATTTTGTATAACAAGCTAAGTTAATCTAACGGTTGCAAGATATTAGTTAGAATCTAATCGAGTTTTCATCCAGCGATGAATATTGAATGCTTTCTTCCAAGGTAACTTAGATTGCAAACCGATTTAAAATTTATATAAAGGAGAACTCTAGAAAGCTGGAAACCTAATCCCCACACCTCTTTTTGTGTGATACTAGTTGCATAAGCTAGAGTCGATTTTCCTTTAAACTTAGGTTTTTCACGAAACCTGCAGGTTAACGACTTAAAGACTTCGTTGGGATTGTGAAGCGAGACCAACTCTTTCTACGTAGTTACGTGATGCGATCTTCAATTTTATATTGTGATTGAGTAAAATCGTAAGATTGTCTTGAGATTTATATCTTCGATAGGCAAGATTGAAAAATAGACACAAACATCTTCATCTCATCGTTTGTGATTCCATGATATCTTGTTTAGTTAATCGATTAAGATTATTGTGAGGTGATTGATAATACTAGGCTGTTCTTCGGGAATATTAGTTCGGGTTATCAATTGGTTCATGTTCACCTTGATTTATCAAAAATAGGAACAAAACTCGTAGGTATATCTAGTGGGAGGTTTTATCTATTTAATAGACTTTTTTTGTGTGAATGCAGATTTGTTTATCAAGTCTTGAGCTTTGGGCGTAGTAACTCTTAGTTGTGGGTGAGATCAGCTAAGGAATCAAGTCGCAAAATCCGGCGTGGTTCAAAGCGTAAGGAGCATAGCGTACCTTAATGAGTGTGAGATTTATTGGGAACAACTATATTCCAGGACAGAAGTTAGCTTTGTAGTATGCTAATATGCACATTTAGTGGCTTAATACGAGTGTAGTGTTCAAATATGGACTAGGTCAGGGATTTTTCTGCATTTACGGTTTCCTCGTTAACAAAACTTACGGTGTTTGTGTTATTTCTTTTACGCATTATATTTTTTATATAATTGAAATATCCACGGGTTATGCGTTGAATCGATCAATTGGTAAATCCAACATTTGGTTGTTGATTGAAATTGATTGATCCTTGAACATTAGTTTTTTGAATGCCGTTCAGTTATTTCTCTTATATTCAATCGGGTTCGCAAATTCTTATTTGTTTAAGTGCAGATTGAATTGAGAAATTGAGATATAACTCTTTGATATACTTTTTTAGAGTGAGTCTAGCTTGTCTAGTTGATTTATTGAAAGTATATTGAAGTTAGTCCACATCTGATTGCTAATCGAAATATTGGGTGAGTTGTTATACAGCTTTTTCAGTGTATCGGAGCGGGAAAACACGTTTAAGACCTCATAAATCTGTGTTTGCTTAGCGATCGACTCTATGGGCCAGTGCTATCTCAATAAACGTACCACCAGTCTTCGATGGTTTCGAACACTTATGATGGAAAATTGTAATGTGTTCCTTTCTTTAAGCGCGTGATTTTAAATTATAGGTTTACGTTATTAATGGCTATAATCCTCCGGTTGTTACAATAGGCACAATAAGCTGTTCCAAAGCATATTGGTGATTATGGCATCTGCCGAAATTCTTGCTGCAAAGCAGAATTCTATAGGATTAAATGCAATCATCCATGCCATTACCCCAGATCTTCAGCACCATGTGACTATGTGCACTCGGTCTAAAGATGCTTGGGATATCGTAGAAACCGTATTTGAAGGGAATACCTGTGAAAAAGAAGCTAGGCTTCAAAACCTAAATTCGATTGGGAAAACCTTTGTATGAGTGATGAAGATTCATTTGATGAGTTTAATCACAAAGTGTTTGAAATTGTTAATGCTTCTTTTGCATTGGATAATACCATTCCTGAAAAGGACATTGTGATGAAAATTCTCAGATCTCTGCCATCTAGATACGATTCTAAGAAACACGCCATCGTTTAAGGAAATAACCTCGATATGATTTCCAGAAATACTCTTGTGGGAAAACTAAAGATTTTTGATTTTGAACTAAAACAAAGAGAAAAATATCACATGTCGTGTGACCTGTTGCTACATGCGACAAAAAATCTGATGCCTAAGTTGATTGATGCAAAGGATGAAATTTCTTTAATTCCAACTTTATCCTGTTTGTACAACGAGTTAAAGAAAAATCTTAGATAGAGGAAAAAAAGTCTCAACGACAATAATCATCCTTCCACTTGAGGTTAGTGATATTTGACTTGTTTATTTCATTCCCTAACGTATCTTTCAAGTCGTGCATATTGAAAACAAAACTGAAAACTTATTTGAACTCTAGATAGACATAGTAAGGAACAGAATACGAGTTTATTGATTAACCATTAAACTTTGTAGATAAGACATCGCCATAATCATTTGAATATTGTGTGATTTATGTATGGAGTATGAGGGAGGATTTCATCTACAGGAAACAATGTTTACATGTGTTTCAGGAAGTAAGTTCATAAACTTGTTTGTGAATCGAAAAAGAAATCGCCGAGCGTTATTGGGATTGTTATTCATTGCATATCTTGTGAACATCAATATGTGTGATTTAGTATACCGTTCATAACTTGTTGTGTTCTTGGTAAAATTATTCCAAAGGCACGGCATGTATTGGTATGACTTTTATTAGTGAAGCAGAGTCTTAAGTAATCACACGAGATAATATGATCAGGTTTGTGATTTTATGTACGACCAAATATGGGAAGAGAACCGATCTAGTAAAGGTCATTTTATCGCAAGGGAACCGATCCTTGTATGAGGTGCAGCAAGGTTTATGTGAGAAAGGGGAGCCGTCCTACGGACCTGCAAACACGTTTTAGGCAAAGAGGACCGATCCTATGGTTACATTTTACCTTTTTATATAAGTAGATACCATATATATGTGGGAACCGATTCTAGTACCTAGTCAACAAAATTTTGGAAAGCTAGTGTGACTATGCCTGATACTCACATGGAAGGTAGAACCAGAAACTTGTTTTGGTAGAACCGATTAAACCCATGATTTGTGATTGAATGTTATTTGATCAATCGCATAGTTCTTGAAAGTCATATGAACCAATTCTAAACTTGTTTGGAAGTGTGGCAAATCGGTTTCAAGGTTGTAAGTGTGAAAGAGAACTTACAAAGTTAAGATGTCGACATACTTTGAACACGTGCTATGAATGTTTATTATTTTAATTGTTCAAAGTTATACCTTAATAGCTAAGGGAAGAGAATCCAGGATCGAACCATAAATAAGTTAAGAATCTTTTTATTTAAGGTTATTAACTTCATTTTTAGGAAAATAAGAATTAGTAATGTGCATTTACTAATTAGAGATTTTACGAGAGCTTGACATGATGCATTTCGGGAATTATGGAAACCGAATTTGTGCTTTAATGAATATCTTGAGAATATTTCCGGTTTTGTAAATTCCTTGGTGTCCAAACTTCCTTGTCTATAAATACTTGAAGTTTTCCTTTCTAGCAAACTAATCCTTCGCAATGACAAACTTCCTCGGTTGTGTTGTTCTTGGTGTAGCCGCTTATTCGGAGAGGAAAGTAACCTAATTAGGAGAAATCTCTTACGGACGTCGGTTTAAAGTCTTCTTAGGGATTAAGAAGCTCTACGAGTACCGTTGGTGGAAACTAGATAATTGCGGTTTATCTTTTGTTTCGATTGATTTGATTGACTAACGGTGGTTGAACTTTGATTGCACCTAGTTTATTTATGCTTGAGAATCTTCTCCACTCAAACTAGATCGAAGTTTCGATAGGGATCTTTAGAATGTTGTTAGTGCTAAAGACGATCTTGTGATAATCCATTGTTAACAGACTCCGTTCTATGCGTGATTGATCACAAGAGATTCAAGTTGTTGTGTGCAGGTGTTTATTGAGGATCTAAGAAGATTTGAAGGAAAATAAGATATTGAAGATTTCTGATTTGGGGTTCATAATCTTTGGTGTGCACAATTTTTGTTTTGTGTAAGGATCCAACCTGTCGATTTATCCTTGTGGTAGATTGGATTGATTAGTTGTGTAGATCGACATCAATACAATTCTTTGTGATTACAAAAGTGATGATTACCCAAAATCTTAATGATTACTTTGGTAATTGAGAATAGAATAGATCTAATAACTGCATGAAGGAGGACATGTTAAGATAAGCGAGAGAAGATCCTTTTGTCGGGCTCCATCCACTTGGTTAAAGAGAGTTGATACCAAAGCGTTTGTTGTTCCTTTATTGTTTGGAATAAGAACAAGGCTGAATTCCAAGTACATATTATTCATGAAGTTGGAGACGTGGGAATATAGAGCAGAATAGGTGAAACTTAGGTTTTGGTTGCTTGGTCTCAACTATACAAAGTTAGGTGTAATTTTGTGTAGCGGCTTAATCACGAAGTATTCACTTCTAGACAAGGTCGTTTTTCTGCATTTACTTGGTTCTGGTTAACAAAAATCTTCTTTGTGTCATTTACTTTATATTTCTGCATTATAATTGTTTTATTATAATTAAAGTAAATCACACAAACGTTAATTCCTATTTACTTGATAAGTGAATCCCATTGTGTTTGGTTAAGACCGAACCTTTTTATCAAGTAACATACTTCGTTGTTGTATTGTCTCGATCTCGTATCCATAGACGATCACACGAAGTGTGAACCGCTTAGTTGTATTGTCTCGACTCAGTCCATAGACAATCACTTTCGGAGAAAGGACTTATAGGTAGGAAAAGTTTTAGCTTGAGGTATATTTGGGTACCCTCTCCTTTTCACATTCCTTCATCAAGGTCAAAAAATTACTCTACAAGGCAGCACCAGCAATCCTTCCTACAGTATGATCCGTGGAGAGTCCATTCTAAAGTTCCTCAAGAGCAAAACACCAGCTATCATTGGCCAGTTCTTTTCCATCTGTGCTCTTCCCATAGTGCCTCCTCACCCTGATATTGTGTCTGTCTTAGATACTTTTAAGGATATCTTCTTTGGGAACCAACTTCATACCACTATTCCAGAGCCTTAGATCACAAAATTCCTTCCAAAATCAAAATGCCATACCCACTTCCCAGCAACCATAGATGTCCTTATGTGTAAAGTCATTGTAGAAAATGGTTCAAGAAGATGCTATCTGGTAGCATTATCCAAGATAACCTGATCCATTTGCAACTTGCTCCCCATTTTGTTAGTTAAAAAAGAAGGATGGTTTCTTGGAGATTTTAAATGTTGGGATTATAGAAATTGAATGAATTAACCATTAGATAAATTTCATTCCACTTATTGAAGAAATTCTTTGGATGAATTAAATGGCACATTATCTTCACAAGTTGGACTTAAAATCCCGGAGGCTATCATCATATTAGGATGCATATTCATGACATTTTCAATCGCCTTAGAACTCATCATGGACACTTTGAGTTCAAAGTCATGCCATTTGGGTCTGACAATGCCCCACCGATTTCAAACTCTAATGAACAAGATTTCCAACCATTTCTTAGAAAATTTGTTTCTTGTCTTCTTT
>JAJJWW010010049.1:0-47164 GCA_023531295.1 Papaver armeniacum
TGCTAGTGGCGCGTGTGGCATGTGCCAATGGCATGTGCGGAATGCCTTTGTTGCGGGTTGCATCTTGAGTGCAAGTGGCAATGCCAGAGCTGCTAGTGGCGTGTGTGGCATGTGCGGAATGCCTTGGTGGTAGGTTGCACGTTGTGTGTAAGTGGCCATGCCAGAGCTGCTAGTGGCGTGTGTGGCATGTGCCAATGGCATGTGCGTAATGCCTTGGTGGTAGGTTGCATGATTTGCAAGTTAGGCTACCAACGTGGGTTTTGGCATGTGCCAATGTCACGTATGGCCAAGTTGGCCTAGGTTGCACGGCTTGCAAGTTAGGCTACCAGCGTGCGTGTTTGGCATGTGTCAATGGCACGCACGGCCATTAGGGCCACGGCTAGGTAATGAAAGCTACCAGCTGTTGATGGTGGTTTTTAAACAAAGGGTAAAATCGTAAAACCCCAAATAACCTAATGTCATCGGTGACACATTTATTAGGACATTTAATGCATGTAGTCAGTAATTAATAGGGGCTATTTTTTCAAATTAGGGTTACAACGAACAAAACCCTAATTCCCCTCAGTGCCAATGGCAAATCATGCAACCCACACCTAGCCCAAGCTAGCTGCGCCATGCCAAACACACTCTGCCTTGGCCCTAGCTATGCTAGTCACACCAAACGCGCCAAAGCATGCCAACCATGCTAACCGCACCTCCGTGCCAATGGCAAATCATGCCAGCCATACCAAACGCGCCGAAGCATGCCAACCAGGCTAGCCGCACCCCTATGCCAATGGCAAATCATGCCAGCCATACCAAACGCGCCGAAGCATGCCAACCATGCTAGCCGCACCTCCGTGCCAATGGAAAATCATGCCAGCCACGCCTTGCCCAAGCTATCCGCGCCATGCCAAACACACTATGCCTTGGCCCTAGTTACGCTGGTCACGCCACGCCAAGCCAAACACCCTTACCTTGGCCCTAGCCGCGCCATGCCAAAGTAGCACCCGCACCTAGGCTTGCAAACCATGCAACCTAGGCCAAATTGGCCACGCATGCCATTGGCACATGCCAAAACGCTCGCTGGTAGCTTTTCTCACCAGGGCGTGGCCCTAATGGCCGAGCATGCCATTGGCACATGCCAACACGTTCCCTGGTAGCTTTTCTCACCAGGTCGTGGCCCTAATGGCCGAGCATGCCATTGGCACATGCCAACACGCTCGCTGGTAGCTTTTCTCACCAGGGTGCGGCCCTAATGGACGAGCATGCCATTGGCACATGACAACACACTCGCTGGTAGCTTTTCTCACCGGGCGCGACCCTAATGGCCGAGCATGCCATTGGCACATGCCAACACGCTCGCCGGTAGCTTTTCCTACTGGGCGCGACCCAAATTGGCCAAGCATGCCATTGGCACATGCCAACACGCTCACCGGTAGCTTTTCCTACTGGGCGGCCTAATGGCCGAGCATGCAATTGGCACATGCCAACACGCTCGCCGGTAGCTTTTCCTACTGGGTGCGACCCAAATTGACCACGCATGCCATTGGCACATGCCAACACGCTCGCCGGGTAGCTTTTCCTACCAGGCGCGACCCAAATTGGCCACGCATGCCATTGGCACATGCCAACATGCTCGCTGGTAGCTTTTCCTACAGTAGCGCGACAAATTGGCCAAGCATGCCATTGGCACAAGCCAACACGCTCGCTGGTAGCTTTTCCTACCAGGGAGCGACCTAAATTGGCCACGCATGCCATTGGCACATGCCAACACGCTCGCTGGTAGCTTTTCCTACCAGGGCGGGGCCCAAATTGACCACGCACGCCATTGGCACATGCCAACACGATTTGTGTAACTTTTCCTACCAGGACGCAACCCAAATTGGCCACGCATGCCATTGGCACATGCCAACACGCTCGCTGGTAGCTTTTCCTACCAGGACGCGACCCAAATTGGCCATGCATGCCATTGGCACATGCCAACACGCTCTCTGGTAGCTTTTCCTACTAGGTGGTGACCCAAGTTGGCCACGCATGCCAACAGGCATCGCTGGTAGCTTTTCTTACCAGGACATAGCCCTAATGGCCATGCGTGCCATTGACACATGCCAAACACGCACGCTGGTAGCCTAACTTGCAAACCGTGCAACCTACCATCAAGGCATTCCGCACACACCATTGGCACTTGCCATACACGCCACTAGCAGCTCTGGCATTGCCACTTACACTCAACGTACAAGAATTTCGCACATGCCATTGGCACATGCCACACACGCCACTAGCAGCTCTGGCATTGCCACTTGCACTCAAGGTGTAACCCGCAACAAAGGCATTCCGCACATGCCGGTGGCACATGCCACACGCCCCTCTAGCGAGCGCCACTTGCACTCAAGATGCAACCAAAACTCGAGACATCAACACAAACCGGGGATGCTTTCTAGGTTTTGGTTTGGCGGTCACAGCATGCAGCGTACACTACGCTCACATTAAGAAAGCGTGAGTAGGAATAAAGCGGTCAAATAAATGAGGAAATAATGGTGAAAACGTTTTCACCCATAAACACATGCCGGTTACCACCTCCTCCCATTATTTCACCCTTTACTCTTTTCCTTCATGTGGCCAGGGTACGTTTCAATATCGACTTGTATAAATAGGTCTTACCTATTTCCACCAGACGACAAGTATCGGTCAGGAGAAAAACAAAACACTCTCAGAAAAGGCAACTTTGCAAGCTCTCCAAAAAATCTCTCATCACTTGCAAGCTTCCAAAGCTTTCACTTTCTGATACAAGTCGAGACACTACTCTCCCAGAATTATTCTGGTCTCAACACCTTTCTTTGCTTCCCTCCCCAAATCAACCCTTCTCCTTCACTTTGTGACCGAAACAAGTCTAGAACGGCCATTCTTGGTTTAGGCTGGACTTGTACAGATTAATCTCTCGAATCTAGAAAGTGCTCACGTGCAGCACATTTGTTTAGGGTTTAAACCAGTTTCTCACTCACCTACCGAATTTACCGAAATCGGCGTAAACGATTTTTACCCATAAACAATTGGCGACCACATCGGGAGGATTGATCTTTCGGTTACAACATCAAATTCCAGTTTCCGTCCTCAAATTTCGCGCAAGCATGGTCGGCTATCAGGCCATATCCACAAACATTGATCCTGCTCAAGGTCATGATAACTCGTCAGTTTCTGGAAGCAATATGACCCATGAATAGGTCCCAAGACTGGTTAACCTGATGCAAGCTCAGATTAACAGCATACTCGACTTCCTCATCAGCCTAACATCGGAGCTAAGTGGTTCATGTTCCCCGGGAGATCAAGAGCAGGGGACTGACATCCCGAATGAGCATTCTCAAATCAATGGTTTCGTCACCGACCGAAGCCACGGACCGGGAGGCGACCATGTTGGTAGAAAACTTATGTGAATTGCTACATCTCTCCAAGGACCAGCGAGTAAAAACATTCTCTGCTATTAACCGAATAGCACTGAACGAATCACTAGTTCTTGCACCCACATGGGTTCCAAGGATCCCCGGAAGATCCATCAACAATATTGTTTTCACCGATGACGACATGATGGTAGAAGACGGTCACAACCGGGCCTTGCATGTTACGGCTCTCGTCAGGAACATGGAGTTTCGAAGAGCACTCATTGACATGGGTGCATCGTCCAATGTCATCACTCTCAAGACACTTAAAGCTTCCAGGGTGCGACCTAACGAGATCGTACGACAACCCACTACGATGACGTATTTCGAAGGCAACCAAACTAGCACGTATGACTACATCAACTTGGAGCTGGCAGTAGGGCCGATTCAATCAAGCGTGAAGTTTGAGGTGATTGAAAAAGTACCAGACTACCACATGATACTAGGAAGGTCGTGGCTGCACAATCTCAAGATCGTTCCTTCAACATATCACCAATACCGAAAAACGATCGAACGGAGAAGTTGTCCCGCATCCCTGCGTCACTTGTCCCCTATGCACCCGCCATCTGCGTAGAAGCACATGGGCCGAAGGAGGGTTCAAAAGGCGTGACGACCAAGATTCACAATTTTCTGTTACCAAAATGGACATCGCTCAGAGATAGCGACAAACTGGAGATACTCCACAGAGGAGACCGCCCTCCCACCGTCTCCTCAGAAGGAAGACCCGCCAGTCTCCCGCCACCGGGCGTAACCAGTGCCCGCACCAAGCGAGAATGCACCCTTACCGCAGGACGAAGCAAAAAGGAAAAACTCACATATTACCACCGCTGTTAGCAATTAGCAGGAGAGACCATGACCCGGTCTCTCCGCCAAAAAGAATGTTTTCACAATAACCAGGAGGAAGTTCTAGACGCCCCTCAGAAGCTACAAGACGGGACCGACTTAACTACCGACGAACTCGAAACTGTCAATATAGGGAATGAGGAATTCTCCCGAACCGTTCTCGATCGGGTTCGACTCTACGCCCGTTAACGCTCAAAGTCAGTCGACCTACTCAAAGAATACCAGGACGTTTTCGCATGGACTTACGAAGAAATGCCTGGCTTGGATGAAAAACTGGTCACCCACCATCTGCACGTGGTACCCAGATCCAAACCAGTCAAGAAGCCTCCAAGACAATTCAGACACGACGTAGAAGAACAAATCAAGGCGGAGGTCCAGAAATTACTAGCCGCTGGTTTTGTCAAACCTATTCACCATCCCACCTGGTTGGCCAATATCGTTCCGTTAAAAACAAGAATGGTCGAGATCGGGTGTTGTGTCGATTTCATAGATCCGAACAAGTGCTGCCCTAAAGACGATTTCCGCTCCCGAACATCGACATGCCGGTAGACGCTACCGATGGACATGGTATGTTCTCTTTCATGGATGGATATAGCGGCTACAACCAGATAAAGATGTATGAGCACGACGCGAGTAAGACTGCTTTCCGAACCCCTCTCAGAAACTTCTATTACACCGTAATGCCTTTCGGTCTGAAGAACGATGGCGCTACTTACTAACGCGCCATGACTACCATCTTCCACGATATGATGCACAAGCAAGTCGAAGATTACGTAGATGATGTGGTAGTTAAATCGAAGACTCGAGCGAATCATCCGGAAACGCTATGACAAGTGTTCGAAAGATGTCGCGAATACAAGTTGAAGATGAATCCTTTGAAATGCGCCTTTGGTGTCTCTTCAGGGAAGTTATTAGGATTCCAAGTAATGGTCGCAGGGATAAAAGTTGACCCACTCAAGACGCAAGCTATCCTCACGATGCCGCCACCACGAACCGTAAAAGAGCTCCAGAGTTTTATGGGCAAGGTAAACTACATTCATCGCTTCATACCGGGGCTGGCACAGCTCATTACTGCGTTTACCCTCTGCTAAAAAAAGGAGCGAATTTCACATGGACTACGTCTAAGCAAAAAGCGTACCAGAAGATCCAGCAAACGCTATCCTCCCCGACCGTCATGAAGCCTCTTATGCAAGGGAAGCCACTATGTCTTTACACAGCCTTTAGCGATACCGCCATTGGAGGCCTCCTCGCTCAAGAAGACGACAAAGAAATTGAATATCCCATATATTACTTTAGTCGAATGTTGAGAGACGCTGAACTCAGATGCCCCAAAGCAGAAAAGGCGTGTTTAGCGTTAATTTATTCCATCCATAAGTTCAGGCACTACCTCCTCTCCAACAAGGTGGTGTTAATATCCAAATCAGACCCTGTAAAGTTCCTTCTCTCGAAACCCTCCCCCGATAGGGAGGCTGCAAAATGGCTCATGCAATTATCGAGTTCGACATAACGTGCGTTTCCCGAGGGCCATAAAAGGACAGTGTTGCAGCACAAGTAGCGTATTCCCAGGAGAAAACACCGCAGAGTTGCGAGAAGACCTCCCGGGAGACCTTCAAGATATCTTCTTAGTCTAAAAAGAAGCATGGCTGATGTTCTTCGACGGCTCTTCCACCCCCAGCACTAATACCAGAGAAGCAGGTGTAGTACTAGTATCTCTCATTTGGAGAAGTCTTTCGCACTCTTTCAAGCTAGACTTTCCATGCACCAATAACTAAGTGAATACGAAGCCTTCCTCATTGGACTATCACTAGCTAAACGAGTAGGGGCCACGCGTTTGGAGATAAGAGGAGATTCCAAATTACTCATCAACCAGTAAACGGGATTTACGCATTGAAAGAACTGACGCGGGCACCATACAGGGCTGAAGCACAAAAACTATTAAATTATTTCGCCGAAGCAACCATCACACATGTCGAGCCGGCAGCGAGTAAAAAGCATCTTTGACTGCCTAGCGACACTAGCATCAAAGCTACAGTTCGAAGGATCCGAGGAATCCCTGACAGTAAAACGGCGAACCATAACTTCAACATGTCTTTCACAACCTGAGAAAGCCAAAGACGATGACTGGAGAAGTTTTATCATTCAAGAACTCAACAACTCACTTTTCCAAGGGAAGGTCGACCTCGAGACTTTGCGGAATTTCTTTATGCTTCAAGATGTTCTGTATCATCGAAATCCAGACAGCTCTCTGTCAAGGTGTCTCGGAAAAGAGGAAGCACAACAACAACTTGAACATGTTCGTACCGAAGTCTGTGGAATAACATAAGTGGTAACCCTCTATCGTCGTTTACAACGACTTGGATACTATTGGCCGGAGATGGAAGCCCAATCCCGATTACTCCAGAAAGCGTGTCCCGATTGCCAGGCGCCTCCATGTTAGACAGAAGTCCTCAACATCAGTCACACTGGGGACTGGCGGGAGCCGTACATCGGTTTCCTCCGCGACGGCATTTTTCCTACTGACAAAGAGGATGCGTCCAAGCAAAAACAAAAGTCCAAAAGATTCGTGTTCCATGATGGGGTTTTATATCGCAAGAGTTTCGGAGGAAGTCTCTTTGCGGTGTTTGGGCGATGTAAATCCCGATTATGTTGGAGAAATACACGAAGGCAAACACCAAGGGAAACAGAAACTGTTCTTGCATATACACGAGAGGTACTACTGGCCGACCATGGAAGACGACGCAGCTACTTTCTTTCAGAAATACCTAGAATGCCAGATTCACGGAAACCTCATCCACGCGCCTCCAACATCCTTACATTCGATAAGTAGCCCGTGGTCGTTTTATAGCTGGGGACTCGACATCATTGGGAAGATCAACCCACCATCCTCAAAGCAGCATGAATACATAATAACCGCGACCGAGTACTTTACCAAGTGGGTTGAAGGCATTCACTGAAAGGAACCACTTGGAGCCACGATCGCGGATTCGGTCAAGGAACACATCATCTGCCGTTTTGGCGTACCTAAACACGTCATCACCGACAATGGCACACCTTTTGCTAACAAGCAAGTGCAGGAACTACTTGAGAGGTACGGAATTAAACAAGTCTTCTCTACTGTCTATTATCCCCAGGGGAATGGGAAAGCCGAAAGTACCAACAAGACTCGATCCGAATCCTCACCGAACAAAGACACGACAATCCCGGGACTCGGCACGAGCAATTGTCGATGGCTCGTGGGCGTACGTAACATCTCCTAGAAGCTCCACCGGCATGTCTCCCTACTCCCTTGTCTACGGTACAGACGCGATCCTCCCAGCAGAAATCAAGATCCCGTCTGCCAGAATCGCCGCAGCGAGTGGACCTCAGTGGAATGAAGCCGAATCACTCAATGCCAGAATCGCGGAACTAGATACTATGGACTCCAGAAGATCCAGGGCAGAGGAACATGCACAAGCATACAGAAACAGGATTTCCAGGGCATACAACAGCCATGTAACATCCAGGGTTTTCAAGGAAGGAGATCTGGTGCTAAAAACCGCCAAACACATCCAGCAAGATGCATCGGCACCGAAGTTTTCTCCTAAATGGGAAGGGCCGTACATAATCACTAAAGCGTACGACAGTGGTTACTACAAGATTATCAAAGAAGATGGGGGAAAGCTAGAGGCAGTCATCAACGGAAAGTGGCTTAAGGCATACTACGCCTAATCACTTCCTTGCAACATGCTACATCAAAAATGTGAACGTCCAGACACCTTCTCTGCTTTTACTTTCTTTCTTGCCAATTATCGAATTTCAATACAATCCAACAGATTAATGGAATTTCTTTATTTCTTCAAAAAAAAAAAAAAAAAAAAAGAGGAGCCTTCAAATCTTGTGATACAAATCAGAAAAGCCCATCTAGTAAATTATAATCCCTACAAAATATCATCTTCAACCGACCATGATATCTTTCAGTCCTACTCTTCAAGTCTCGAGTTAACTCTTCAATCCTCCGAGAGTCCAAGGCCAAAGCTTTCTCCTCTTCCATCATGGCTTTTGTGGCAGGAATCACACCAGCAAGAATACCATCTCTGTCGACCTTCACAATATTGAGACGATGCCGCAACCAGCTGATATTAAAATCCAAGGATTCACAGGTGGACACCGTGTTCTCCCACCTTTGAATGGCTGACTCTGCAGCAGCACGAATGGACATATTCTCCATCTTAGCAATCATTGGCAAAAGACAGTTCACTACGGAAACCAAGGCGGACAAACAACACTTCACTACGCCCCTGGTAGCGATATGGTTGTATGTCTTCCATATCCTCGTATAAAGGACCACGAATTCTTTCTGCACCAGGAAACCGCCAACATTCCTGTAATTGTAGGAGAGACACCTCATACGAGTCCCGGATGACAATCCTGCATAAGGGTATTCATAACAAGAGAGCCCTAAATCAGCGTTCTCCAAGTCTGCACAAACATTCAACGAGTTTGGATTTGAAGGGAGGGAACGACTAGGTCATCCTCGTCGATAATGATGAACGCATGCTCCAACGGGATATCTCTGCACGAAAGGGAAATTTTCCATTAATCAAACAAGCGGTGAAGCGTACGTCGGTCCACCAAGAAGAAGAAAACATACGGTATGATTTTCTTAACCCGAATAACCTTTGTTGGGATACTCCTGCAAGAGTCAGACCTCGCGCCTTCACCTGGAGAATCTGTCTGGTTAGAAGATGATTCGTCTCTGTGCGACATGGCAAAGAGAGAAACTCAACAAGAAGAACCCTTTCTCAAACGAGGGAGATGATGCAATTACGTTGGGTATGAATACGGAACCTTAAAGAAGGAAAGGAAGTAATGATGGACGTAACGCTTCCAGATTTTTGGCATGGATGATGCCCTGATTGAAGCCGCACGTGAAGGAAGGCAAAATAAGAAAACTTTGCTATCTGTAAAAACACTTACTCCCTCCTTATTTTCACCGGTCCCATCAAGCTCGCGCCAGTCTCCCCAAACTTCCCTACAACCGCCCAAGTCACGCCAGCTAGCACGCTCAGCTTCCCCATCTTGCGCCAGGTCCCGCTAGCTAGCACGATCAGCTTCCCACTTTGTGCCGGTACCGCCAGCTAGCACGCTCAGTTTCCCAACTCGCAACAACTTCTCAATGCCACCCAGCTTCCTGTCTCTCACGACGCTAACTTCCCAATTGTGCCAGCCTCCCGATTTGCGCAAAATCGCGGAGGCAAGGATTCCAAATCCTATTTATAAAAAAGGTCGACAAGCCTCCTCAATTCTCTTTACGATTTGTTGTTGATAATTTGTCACCATCTTATGCTTACCTCGCAACAAAGCTCCTGTTCCGAGCTAAGCAGGGGACTTAATGTTGATGGTGGTTTTTAAACAAAGGGTAAAATCGTAAAACCCCAAATAACCTACTGTCATCGGTGACACATTTATTAGGACATTTAATGCATGTAGTCAGTAATTAATAGGGGGTATTTTTTCAAATTAGGGTTACAAAGAACAAAACCCTAATTCCCTCCGTGCAAATGGCAAATCATGCCAGCCACACCTAGCCCAAGCTAGCTGCGCCATGCCAAACGCACTCTGCCTTGGCCCTAGCTATGATAGTCACACCAAGCGCGCCAAAGCATGCCAACCATGCTAACCGCACCGCCGTGCTAATGGCAAATAATGCCAGCCACACCTAGCCTAAGCTAGCCGCACCTCTATGCCAATGGCAAATCATGTCAACCATACCAAACGCGCCGAAGCATGCCAACCATGCTAGCCGCACCTCCGTGCCAATGGCAAATCATGCCAGCCACGCCTTGCCCAAGCTAGCCGCGCCATGCCAAACACACTCTGGCTTGGCCCTAGCTACGCTGGTTACGCCACGCCAAGCCAAAACACCCTTACCTTGGCCCTAGCCGCGCCATGCCAAAGTAGCACCCGCACCTAGGCTTGCAAACCAGGCAACCTAAGCCAAATTGGCCACGCATGCCATTAGCACATGTCAACACGCTCGCTGGTAGCTTTTCTCACCTGGGCGTGGCCCTAATGGCCGAGCATGCCATTGGAACATGCCAACACGCTCGCTGGTAGCTTTTCTCACCAGGGCGTGACGAGCATGCCATTGGCACATGCCAACACGCTCGTTGGTAGCTTTTCTTACCAGGGCGCGGCCCTAATGGCCGAGCATGCCATTGGCACATGCCAACACGCTCGCTGGTAGCTTTTCCTACCAGGGCGCGACCCAAATTGGCCACGCATGCCATTGGCACATGCCAACACGCTCGCTGGTAGCTTTTCCTACCAGGGCGCGGCCCTACACTAGTACAAAAATCAACATTGGTGACGTTTCAGAACTGTCACCGTATCAGTTTCCTGACGGTTTCCGTGAAATCTATAAGCGTCACCAAAGCCAGTGTCACCGTAGGGTTCATTTTATGATGACGGTTGTAAAATGTCACATAACCGTTACAATTAACCCTCTAAAAGTGTTATCTTATATTTGAAACCGTCATTGTAAGAAGAACCTGTAACGGTTTTTCATTAAAACCGTCATTTTAACCACGTTATTGGGGCAGTTTTCCCAAGTAAACGTCATCATAAGAAACATCTGCAACGGTTTGTTATTGAAACCGTCAACTTATTATATCCTAAAGTAACACTTTTCTTTACAAACCGCCACCTTAAGACCCTTGGATTAGGTGCCAATGACATAATGGCGACAGATAAGAGAATTCTCATACGTACTGGTTTAGATTTTAAACTGAAATTATATGAAAACAAATTAACGTAATAAACTTGTATTTTATATTACTGACTTCAATTTACAATTTCATTTTACAGAAAAAAGAAAGAACTTGAACAACGCAATCTTTGATTAAGGCCATACAATTCAATTTTGATTAAGTACATACAATTCAGTATATAGATTCTACAATGCATTCCTCGTCAACGCCTTCGATCAATACTGCATATCTCACAGCTCTTGATGTATCATATTTAAGCAAACTTGGGATTGGTGGAGAAGCTTGAAGTTGATTCAACAAAGTTGGGATCAAGTTACAATGAAAATCACCACTTCTGCAAAATGAGTATGAAATCAAGCAGATCAGTAAACTTTAAATGTCCTCATGGCAAGAGTACACTTTACTCGGTTATCTTTCATAGTGGAGATAGAATTAAAAATCAATCAGATCAATAAACTTCAAATTTACTCATGGGAAGATTACATTTTACTCGGTTTTCCTTAATAATCGAAATAACCACAAGAAATTGAAAGAACACTTCAAACATTATAAATAAACCTATACAAATGTAGAATTAAATACGATGCATTTCGTGTACCCGGTCATTTTGGAAAATCAATCACTCTATCAGAATCGAGATGGTCACTAGATTAGATTGACAAAGATGATGTCCACACACATGAGGACTCAGAAATCGGAATCGAAAAACGCGATTTTCGTTTACCTCTGAAGGATGCATGACCCTTTGCTGCAGCATCCGCTCTTTATCCTTCGTTTCAGATTTTGCTAAATTGAGGTACAATTCCAAGATGTGAATAGAAGTTATCGGATGCTACCTAAAATCACCGCATCTTTTTTTATCCTTCGTCTGAAAATCTTAAAGTAAATGATTCATAATAATTTTAGGAAAATAAGAGGGAAGAAAAGATGAAGGTGTTTCTGCAATTGTGCTCTTCAACTGTAAAACAAGAGAAGAAGGTGGGGGGAGAAAGAAATGCTGTAGAGAGCGGCGGAGAATGAGATATAAAAGTAGGGTTTTACTTTTTTCTTCGCAACATGTGGAAGATCCCAATAAGATGAAGGGTGCAGATTCGTAATCACGCATTTCGCACGTGCTCTCTTTTTTTCGGTTCAAATTTTATCATGTGACGGCAGTGTGAAAGGGTCCGCAAAGTTTTTTTCGAAGAAGAAAGGGTCCGCAAATGATAACATTTTTTTTTCTTTTTCTTGAAGCAACATTTTATCTTCTCAGTATATATGCACAAATTTTTGTTCAACACTGGAACTAGGATAATTTCTCCCGACCCGATTGTAGCCAATTTCATCTACCCAAAAACAAAAAATATAAATCATATTCGTGATACCGTTCCATTTGTTCCCTCATCGTATTTCAAAAGTTGAATGTTCAGCTCAATGATTCTGACCATCCACACATCATTTATACACATCCGCATCTATTATACACATGCACTAGGTGCCAATGGACCACTATCAAACAAATTAAATGGATAGATAGTGGAACTATTATTGGTTTGTCTCGACCAATGATTCAATTTTATTAATTAAGGACTTGCTGTAAGTGGATGGCTATGAACCTAAATTACGAGCTATTGTGATGGTTGGGTACACACACTGCCATTTTACGGTATAATGAGCTACTGTAATTGTTTAATTATAACATAACCGTCATATATTACTTATGAATTACGATGACACTTGTCTGTCTTAACCGCCATCTAAGTTAAACCCTGTCCTACCTTAACAGTTAAACAAAAAACAGTCACCATATACCAGAATTCCGTGACATTTCATAAATGTCACCGTATGGTAGGTCTATTGTGACAGTTTCTTTCAATCACCGTCACAGTAATCTGTTTCTGTGACAGTTTGGCCAACCGTCAACATTTATAACAACAATTAGTGTCGGTTTCTACGAGAAACCGTCACCTATAATTTACCAGCGAATTACTGTGACATTTTTGGTTAAAACTGTCATGGTATTAAATTTTGAACCGTCACCAAATCCCACATTTGGCCTAGTGCTAATGGCCGAGCATGCCATTGGCACCTGCCAACACGCTGGCTGGTAGCTTTTCTTAGCAGGGCAAGACCCAAATTGGCCACGCATGCCATTGGCAAATGCCAACACGCTCGCTGGTAGCTTTTCCTACCAGGGCGCGACCCAAATTGGCCACGCATGCCATTGGCACATGCCAACACGCCGTTGGTAGCTTTTCCTACCGGGAGCGACCCAAATTGGCCACGCATGCCATTGGCACATGCCAACACGCTCGCCGGGTAGCTTTTCCTACAGGGCGCGACCCAAATTGGCCACGCATGCCATTGGCACATGCCAACATGCTCGCTGGTAGCTTTTCCTACCGGGCGCGACCCAAATTGGCCACGCATGCCATTGGCACATGCCAACACGCCGCGGGTAGCTTTTCCTACTGCATAGCGACCCAAATTGGCCACGCATGCCATTGTCACATGCCAACACGCTCATTCGGGGTAGCTTTTCCTACCAGGGCGCGGCCCAAATTGACCACGCATGCCATTGGCACATGCCAACACGCTCGCTGGTAACTTTTCCTACCAGGACGAAACCCAAATTGGCCATGCATGCCATTGGCACATGCCAACACGCTCATTTGGTAGCTTTTCCTACCAGTGTCGTGACCCAAGTTGGCCACGCATGCCATTGGCACATGCCAACATGCATCGCTGGTAGCTTTTCTTACCAGGACATAGCCCTAATGGCCATGCGTGCCATTGACACATGCCAAACACGCTTTGGTAGCCTAACTTGCAAACCGTGCAACCTACCATCAAGGTATTCCGCACACGCCATTGGCACTTGCCATACACGCCACTAGCAGCTCTGGCATTGCCACTTACACTCAACGTACAAGCATTCCGCACATGCCACACACGCCACTAGCAGCTCTGGCATTCCCACTTGCAGTCAAGGTGCAACCCGCAACAAAGGCATTCCGCACATGCCATTGGCACATGCCACACGCGCCTCTAGCAGCGCCACTTGCACTCAAGATGCAACCAACACTCGAGACATCAACACAAACTGGGGGATGCTTTCTAGAGTTTTGGTTTGGCGGTCACAGCATGCAGCGTACACTACGCTCACATTAAGAAAACGTGAATAGGAATAAAGCGGTCAAATAAATGAGTAAATAATGTTGAAAACAATTTCACCCATAAACACCTTGCGGTTACCACCTCCTCCCATTATTTCACCCTTTACTCTTTTCCTTCATGAGTCCAGGGTACATTTGTTTAGGTTTATAGAAAGTGCTCACGTGCAGCACATTTGTTTAGGGTTTAAACCAGTTTCTCACTCACCTACCGAATTTACCGAAATCGGCGGAAACGATTTTTACCCATAAACACCAGCGAGCGTGTTGGCATGTGCCAATGGCATGCTCGGCCATTAGGGCCACGGCCTGGTAAGAATAGCTACCAGCGATGCGTGTTGGCATGTGTCAATGGCACGCACGACCATTAGGGCCACGACTAGGTAATGAAAGCTACCAGCGAGCGTGTTGGCATGTGCCAATGGCATGCTCGGCCATTAGGGCCACGACCTGGCAAGAAAAGCTACCAGCGATGCGCGTTGGCATGTGCCAATGGCATACGTGGCCATTAGGGTCACGGCATGGTAAGAAAAGCTAGCAGCGATGCGTGTTGGCATGTGTCAATGGCAGGCGTGGCCATTAGGGTCACGACCTGGTAAGGAAAGCAACCAGCGATGCGTGTTGGCATGTGCGAATGGCATGCATAGCCAATTTGGGTCACGGCCTGGTAAGGAAAGCTACCAGCGATGCGTGTTGGCATGTGCCAATGGCATTCGTGGCCATTAGGGTAACAGCCTGGTAAGGAAATCTACCAGCGATGCGTGTTGGCATGTGCCAATGGCATGCGTGGCCAATTTGGGTCACGACCTGGTAAGGAAAGCTACCAGCGATGCGTGTTGGCATGTGCCAATGGCATGCGTGGCCATTAGGGTCACGGCCTGGTAAGGAAAGCTGCCAACGATGCGTGTTGGCATGTTCCAATGGCATGCGTGGCCAATTTGGGTCACGGCCTGGTAAGGAAAGCTACCAGCGATGTGTGTTGGCATGTGCCAATGCCATACGTGGCCATTAGGGTCACGGACTGGTAAGGAAAGCTACCAGCGATGCGTGTTGGCATGTGCCAATGGCATGCGTGGCCAATTTGGCCTAGGTTGCGCGGTTTGAAAGCCTAGGTGCGGGCGCCATTTTGGCATGGCGTGGCTAGGGCCAAGGTAAGGGTGCTTGGCTTGGCGTTGTGTGACTAGCGTAGCTAGGTCCAAGGCATAGTGCGTTTGGCATGGCGCGGCTATCTTGGGCTAGGTGTGGCTGGCATGATTTGCCATTGGCACAGAGGTGCGGCTAGTATGGTTGGCATGCTTTGGCGCGTTTGGTGTGACTAGCATAGCTAGGGCCAAGGCAGAGTGCGTTTGGCATGGCGCGGCTAGCTTGGGCTAGATGTGGGTGACATGATTTGCCATTGGCACGGAGGTGCGGCTAGCATGGTTGGCATGCTTTGGCGCGTTTGGTGTGACTAGCATAGCTAGGGCCAAGGCAAGAGTATGTTTGGCATGGCGCGGCTAGCTTGGGCTAGGTGTGGGCGGGCATGATTTGCCATTGGCACGGAGGTGCGGCTAGCATGGTTGGCATGCTTTGGCGCGTTTGGTGTGACTAGCATAGCTAGGGCCAAGGCAGAGTGCGTTTGGCATGCGGCTAGAATGGGATAGGTGTGGCTGGCATGATTTTCCATTGGAACGAAGGTGCGGCTAGCATGGTTTGCATGCTTTGGCGCATTTGGTGTGACTAGCATAGCTAGGGCCTAGGCAGAGTGCGTTTGGCATGGCGCGACTAGCTTGGGCTAGGTGTGGCTGGCATGATTTGCCATTAGCATGGAGGTGCGGCTAGTATGGTTGGCATGCTTTGGCACGTTTGGTGTGACTAGCATAGCTAGGGCCAAGGCAGAGTGCGTTTGGCATGGCGCGGCTAGCTTGGGCTAGGTGTGGCTAGCATGATTTGCCATTGGCACGGAGGTGCGAATAGCATGGTTGGCATGCTTTGGCGCGTTTTGTGTGACTAGCATAGCTAGGGCCAAGGCATAGTGCGTTTGGCATGGCGCGGCTAGCTTGGGCTAGGTGTGGATGGCATGATTTGCCATTGGCACGGAGGTACGGCTAGCATGGTTTGCATGCTTTGGCGCGTTTGGTGTGACTAGCATAGCTAGGGCCAAGGCAGAGTGTGTTTGGCATGGCGCGGCTAGCTTGGGCTAGGTGTGGCTGACATGATTTGCCATTGGCACGGAGGTGCGGCTAGCATGGTTGGCATGCTTTGGCGCGTTTGGTGTGACTAGCATAGTTAGGGCCAAGGCAGAGTGCGTTTGGCATGGCGCGGCTAGCTTGTGCTAGGTGTGGCTGGCATGATTTGCCATTGGCACGGAGGTGGGGCTAGCATGCTTGGCATGCTTTGGCGCGTTTGGTGTAACTAGCATAGCTAGGGCCAGGCATAGTGCGTTTGGCATGGCGCGGTTAGCTTTGGCTAAGTGTGGCTGGCATGATTTTCCATTGGCACGGAGGTGAATTAGGGTTTTGCTCGTTGTAACCCTAATTTGAAAAATACTGATAGACGTATTTATGTGTCTAATTTGTCCTCAATGTTTCGTATTGTTAGTACTCGTTTTTGTCCTTATTATGGTGTTTTGTGTGTTTGTAGGTATTTTTGGAAATAATTATTTTTTGGAAAAATCGGCTCGAAAAATTATGCGGAGCACCCCCGGAGGACATTTGTTATTCGGACTCCAGAAACGGATAAGGGGAGACCACTTGATAAGGGGTGACCTTCTTCCTCATTTCAAATTTTGAGAAATGGCGGGAAAAAAAGGGGTCTCGCCTGGCAGATTTTGGTCGGATTTTTGAAGGAGTTTCAGTGAGACTCAATGGCCGAGAATCGTTGGGTATCTTCCTTTGGGCCTAACAGGACTGGTATGGGTCTTCTTTTCGATCCAAATTGGCTGGAATTCTCGCGAGGAGGAAACAGGGCAGATGGAAATATTCACGGGATATCGTGAATCGCTGTGAGCTTTGACGTGCACTGCTCGTGTTTGGAGTGTGTGGGTTGTTACCAGAAGAGTGTAGAAGGTAAATAAGGAAGAAAATAACAGCTGCAGGCGCGTGATGAAGAAAAAAATGGAAAGAAAATCCCGTATCTTGCATGGAGAATAATCAAAAATATGTTGCAATTACACGCGAGATTTTGCTTCTGCTGGGTTATAAATAGGTGCTGGGAGGTCATAGAACGATTATGGAGAGTTTGGGAGAGTTGGGAGCGACCACAGAGCAATAAAAGTCGATTGGAAAATTTTGCTGCTGCTGCTGCCATTGAAGAACACGAAGAACATTCAACGCACGTCGGACCGTCGTTCTTGTGGGTCGTAGTCTATAGGCATACTTAAATCAACAGTGTCAACGACACTCTTGTTTTATCGTTCTCTGTAACAGATCGGGTTTGTAACAAATAAAACCGTTACAAACCCGGTTTTATAATTTCTTCTCCCTTTTCATCATTTGTACACCTCCTTTGAGCAATAAAAATGGATTTTGAGCGTGTTTCCAACATGATGAGCTAGAACCCATCACTGGGACGACGGAGGAAGACGAATTTCATACATGGGTAATTTTAATTAATTCTTTTTATGACTTTTGCACTGATTAAAAATTGAATTATGATTTGATTAAATTAGTTATTATTTTATTAGATGGGTCATGCTTGCTTAAATGTTTGATGTCCCATGCTTACGATTTATAACTAATATTTTGAGAATCAACCTTGGCAAAAATAAGAGTCCATGTTTTTATTTGTTGAGCTATAATTGTTAAAAGAATTAATATTTGAACCTTTTGTTATGAGTTTGGCGGAATCCTGAATCCCAGTAACTCTCTCCATCTTGTGACATAAATTGTGTATATATTCTGTATTTTTATTAGTTCTCTTTATTAAATCCTAAGATCGATTTCATCAAGTCCGAGTGAACGACAACCCTTTTTACTACAACATTATTGAGTCACATCAATTTTTGGCGCCGCCGACACGGACTTGTGTATAGATTTGTTTTTAGGTTTTATTTTTATTTTTATTGTTCTTTTTTACGCGTTTTGGTACTTCTGTTTGCTTTCAGATTTGGAGTGGAGCGAAAGAAAAAAGAGAAAGTGCTGAAAAGAAAAGCAAAGCCAAAATAGGAAAGCAAAGAGAGATCCGAACTGAGTGAAAAAGAAAATTTTGTATATAGTGTAATTAATTTTTTATTTTTTTTATTTTTTAGAAACTGTAATTAGGTAATTATCTTTGTAATTTTTATTTTTATTTTTTTTGGACTTCTTAATTTTGGACTTTTTTTTTTTTTTTTTGGACTTTTGGATATATTTTTTTTAAAACCCTAAGGAAGGGTTATTTAAATATAAACTGCACAGGGAAGGACGACGATTACGATATCGTCTCGGCCCCTCAGGTTCGTACATGACATAGGAGTCGTGGCCCGAGTTGACTTCAACGGTTCATCCCCCGTCTGGAACGGGAGGTAAGAATTCTAAATACCCGCGAATCCCCTGTCAGCGGGTTTACTGGATGATAACGTGTAAATATATGTCGAGGAACTGAATCCGGCTGCTTTAATTTCCTAGTAAAGGGCAAGGATAGGCCATACAAGATAATAGTTCGGATTTCATCACCGTTCTCTTCTTGCCCGCCTTAGGAAAACGAAACCAAACACGAACCTAAGCCTAAAATTTTGACTAGAACGAGACCGATAGGGTAACGAGCTTAATAGGAAAGTCATTCGAAAAATATTGGTTACTCTTTAAGCATACTTCGAAGTTCATGATGGTTTCTGTAAGTTGAATGCGTGACTGCGCCGCCTTGTAATGCGGTGAGGCCTTGGGTATCAAAGCTCCACGCAGCTTCCCTCGCCTTTATTCAACTTACTTAAACTCGTTTTGATTCAAGAGGGGTTTGCTCAGATTGTAACGAATTTCATTTCGAAGGAATATAAGCTGGTCTAGAAACAATCTAAGTGGAGCCATCATGCTTTTTGTTTGCTAGAAATCAGTAGGTTTGTTTTGGTCGAGTCAGCCTTGTTTGTGTTTGTGTAGAATTCCCTTGCAGTTAGGATGTCAAACTGGTATTATAATAGCCATCACAATGAATATGAATATCCAACTGAACAATATAGACATCACTCTTTTTATGACCATAGTGTGAATAGTGGTTGGGAACGCCAAACTTTTGAAGGTTATGGGTCATACCATGGTGATCCCAATTACTATCCACACGCCACCCGTTCGTACGAGCAAAATTCCTCTCTACTAGAGTCAACACGTAAGTTAGCTGAGACGACACGTAAGTTCGCAGAAATGAATAACTTAGTTATGGACGAAAGCAATGCAACTAGTGAAATTTATTTCCTAGATTCAATAAGGAAGTCATGTGAGTCGAGTCACGATACATTAAGGAAGTCATGTGAGTCGATTCACGATACAATAATGAAGTCATATGAGTCGATTCGAAAGCTTTTGTTAGAGGCCCGTAACGGAACTGCTCGAGATAATCTTAGTGTTTCCAATAGTACCCTTAAAAATAAGGATAATTTTTATTCACATAATCAAGATGACGAGGTTAGAATTGGTAACACTACTTGTTTAGATGAGGTTCAACCATTTTCATGTTATTATAATGATGATTATGATGAGGATAGTGTTGATGAAGAATTTGAGATAAATAGGCATAGTGATCAGGAAATTGTTACAATTGAGCTTAATAATGATAATATTTCTAGTTCAAATCCAAATAATTTTAATAATTATTCACCTATTCAAAAGGATGAGGATTCGACTAGAGACACCCCCGTTTTAGACGATGTAGTATTTCCTTTTGATTACGAAGACAATGATGGTTTAGAGGAACGAGTACATTTTGAGTCTAGCGATTTAGAAACAATAGACTTAGAAAAAGAAAATGAACTCGTAGAGATGAGTGAGGATGTACCTGACTTAGAAGAATCAATCGACCATTTTCAGGAATCAGATAACCTTGAAATTAGGGAAGTTGTGACTAGTCTTTCTAGAGACACTGAAAACTCTAAGTTTGGGGGTGATTATCATTCTCCATGTGCTTTAACTCTTAGAAAAGTCCCTAACTTGGGACTTGACATATATGCCTCAACCATTTTAAAAGATTTTCTTCATACACTTTTTCCTGAACCTAGTTGTGTCCATAAAGAAGTTCAGTTGTTAAGAGCCCATCCTATGGTTGATGTGGTTAACCCAGGCTATGATACCACGATTGATTTTGTTTTCCCACCAAATATTTTTCAACCAATTGTGGGAACATATAAGTTTCAGATGTGTCAATTATTAAGTTTTGAGGCTAAACCTAATTACTTTAGGAGATTAGGGTCGACACATTTGATTAAGAATGACCACTACTATGGTCAACTGTGTAAGTCAAGTCTGATTGACTTAGAGGATGATCGCGGTCGTAAGCGTCAAAAATAAATTACACTTTCTTACTACTCAAAATATAAATATAGCAAGGGCAAGAAAGGATCGATCCCACAGAGAGGTCTAGGTTGTCAAATTGTTATGGTTTCCTATATAAAACACCTGGAAGAATTTCTGATTGTGTAAATAAAAATAAACAAAAAGCAAATAACGTACGCAAATCAAGGATGTGAAAGTATTGGTTACGGATTTCGTTTTCATTCACAAACATGGTTTCACCACAACAACTAGAATTGATATTTTAATCTCAACTTTTATCAAAGACCCTAGAATACCTTGATCGCAAAAATATCCCGCAAACCTCCTCATGTCATCAACAAACACATTAAAAGATGCGAATATGAATTCTACCTAAAGGAACAACCTAACGTGTAAAAGCACTAATCAAGTTTAATTCCCTAGATGCGTTAAGTTCTATGAAATCAGGCCAATCAAAGCAATCGAACGTGGAAAGCGCACTAATCCGATTTAACAAAGGTTATGACTCACATATGATCATAAGAATATATCACTACAAACTATAATCATATTTATGCTACTTGCAATCCGGAATTATCACTTTTGCGTATAATAACCCTAATCTAGCAATAGAGATGAAAACAAACTCAATCGATTCGCGACTCGACTAACAAGCATTCAAATCATGTAACAATATTCATGGTGAATCATAAACGATAATATGAGAGAAAACTAATTTATTGCACAAAAACTCATGTTTGGAAATTCAACTTATTCCATAACCAATAATAAAAACTCTAGCTCATATTCATGGAGTTCATAACAAGAAGAAAGAGAAAAGACTTCATGGTGTAAACCCTAGAACAAAAGTAGAGGCAAAAAGAATAATAATCAAACGTGGTCTCCAACAAATTGTAGAAGTCTTCCCTTTTGTAGTCTTTTTCTCCTTCCAAAACTAGGTTTTGTCTTCAAAGTCCATTAGTTGGAAATTCACCCGGCCCACCATGGAGAGAAACCCGTGTAGAAATTATGTCCCAAAAACGCTCGCCGGAAAACTGGGATTGTGGCCGGAATCCGTCCGGAAAAGTCTCCGGAAAGCTAGCTCAGGTGACCGGCAAAGTCAAACCGGTCACCGGTCAACGGGTCAACTCGGTCGGGTCAGATCGGGTCAAATCGCTGAGTCAAACCGGGTCAAGTCGGGTGAGTGGTCGGTCAAGACTGAGTTAGATGGAGTCGGCCCGCCTTGGCTGATTTAACTTAGCAAAGCCAAAGCCAAAATTGCACAGCCATACCTGCAGCACAATCATTGTGCTTCAGCAGCAACCATCAGGCCATGACTGCACTGACCATGATGGTTATTCCAATGCCTCTTTCACTTCCATATCCTGCAGAACTGTACACTGTCACAGCACTCCACTGCCTCAAGCTCACTCATTCCATCTTCTCCATCACGATGGCAACATGACTATAACTACCCATTTCTTCTCTTTCTCGCAATGCCCCCGTTTAGCCACCTATGAAAGCACACCGGCTTCACTTTTCAGTAACCTTGACAAGATCAAGACAGACTCTCACTGCAACTCAGCATCACAAGCCCTTTGTAAGCAACCTTCACTGCATTGACACAGTAACACAACCATTGCCCCTGCATTTATCCCACTCTAGCACCAACATTGCAGCTCATATCTATGCCCATTTCTTCTTCCCTGTTCTTGGTATTTCAACCCAGAGCTAAACACTGTGACCAGCAAACTCAAGCCAAAACCCATGAATTTCTTCACTACCTGCATCTCCTTGAATTCAACCACTCTGAATTAATGCAGCTTGAGTTACAACCAACACCAGTCTCATTCTCATCCATTCAAGACCACCAGCAACATAGCTGCAGCACTAATTTGAGTCCATCCCTGCACTGTTAAGTTCACCCATCTCAGAACCATGGCATCCACTCCACCTGCAATTGCTTACAGCTCCACCAGGATAAGCCTAACATCCAGGCTTCAATCCCCATCTGCACTTTCTCCCCTGGGTTCCATTCCATTGCCACTAACTCCGCAAAATGCATCTTCTCACCTCACTTCTCATCTCCTGTGCAAAGCAACCCACAACAACACACTTCATTGAGCCCACCTTTCTTTGTAAAAGCTGCCGCTCACTCAACCAGCTCCGCAACACAACCAGCCTCCAATGTTCACCAGTCCCAGCAACTCAACCTTGCCTGCACAGAGTTAACCACCACTACCATTTCAACAGCTGCACACCAGCATCACCACCTAATACTTCCACCAATAATACCCATGTCTAATCCTCCATCTCAGCATTGCCATCACCATTAGCTGATCAGCGACAGCACCACCAGTTCTACCAGTCGAGCTCATCCACCGAAACACGAGTCTCAACTGCAACCAATCATCTCAATAACCTGCTCGTTTCATCTCTCTCACTCTGCTGTTCAACTCCATCTCTGCCTCTGCCTCATTATAGTTCCACCGTAACCACAGCATAACTCCGAGCATTATTCTTCATTATCGAACATCATCACTACAGCCAACTCCGTAACTGCCAATAATGGCAGCAAACCATCGTTCACGATCAAACTTCAACCCATGACAATGGCAGAAACACCACCAAGCTGTTAAACTTCATTCTAATCACGACCCAAGCAGAAGAACCATCTCCATTGTCTTCTCTTTGTTTCATCAAAACATCCAGCAGCTCGAGCTCCACTTCTCAGTGCTGATAATCAATCTGACCAGTTTACTCTCTCGAGAACACCACAGATTCGAGCTCTACTTCCATTCATCTCTTTCAATTACCAATCAAAATCAACTCAAACTCAAATCTGAGTTAAACCTATTTGTTCACAGCTTCAATCGATCTCAAATCCTCATCCTCACCAATTCTAGATTCAATGGATCAACCCTAACTTCGTTCACATCTTCATTTTGGATTCAATCAACCCTTATTCTCGATAATTCCTAGCGACCTCATTTCGGTTCTACCACCAATTTCTTCTCCTCGATTCAATTCTCGATCTGTTCCCCGAGCTTCGCCTATGCCTCCAATTCATTCAAGAGTTTTCGAACAAATGAGATAAACTCTCTCGATGTTAGGTTTAGATAAGGGTCGGTTATCGATGTCGGGGTCACGTTGATAAGGGATAACCTGATGGCAGCCCCTTAACCATTACCCGGACTGCGTTTAGTATTCCTCCCAAAAGAGCTGTCCCTTAACCATTACTCGGACTCCGGATAGTGTTCACCCTGGAAATGACAAAATTGCCCTTTTTGCTTCTGAGTTCTTGTTTTGCTCATAACTTCTTCATACGAACTCGGAATGACTCCATTCTTTCGGCATTGTCTTCATCTTCTCGTCCTCTACACAATGAAAAGTAGAAATCTTGTATTTGAACGAGTTCCAATTGGTCTTTTTGCTCCAAATGACTCCATTGCACCTAATAAACTCAAAAGCACACATAAGATACATAATTTACAAGAAAACTCGCAAAGAAAGCATAAATACTAGATATTAAATACGGTGTATTCTACACCTATCAGAGGATTCCCAGTTATTCAGGTTATTGTTATGTGCTTCTAAGTTCTTAATTGAGTATTTCCAGACTTTACAACCTGATCTTAAGAATCCTTCTTTTGAGGAAGTCCAGCCCATGAAAACATTTTATTTAGACCCTTTTATAGAGCCTGAACCCGAACCACAACTAGATTTAGTTGTCTTAAACAAAATAATAGATAAGGGTATGTTGGATATCTTCCTGGTCTGTTGCAGTCTCCTCTTCTTGTGGTTAGCACTTTTTGATCCAGATGACCCGCAGTTATTCCGGCTATTGTTATATGATTCTTCGAGGTGACTGATCCTTTCCAATGTCTGGCTGAAGAATTTAAACTTAGCACTTCTTGGGAGGTAACCCATGCTCATGCAACACGGTAATATCTTTCCTTAACTCTTTTGCTCCAAGTGGTAACAATTTCTCATTGTTCATGCTTTTAATTTCATCTTTAGAACATTGAGGACAATGTTAGATTTAAGTTTGGGGGTATGGGAGAAACTTTTTAGTTGCAATAAATAAACTTCAGAGACTAGAAATTTATGCTTATTAAGGTCGGCACTAACTAATCTAAGTGGATGGCAACATCTTGGTTGTAGGAGTTGAGGAACCAATCTGATTAGATGGAAACATCTAGAAGAATCTATTCATAAAAGCACAGAGCTCAGGTGTTAGAAAACAAAACATGGTAGTTTCGCCATATCCTCGTGATGGAAACATCGAAAGAATCCTGATCACTTCTTTTGTTTTTCTTTTTATCATTGCTAGGGTGAAATAGAGTGACTGAGACCCAAAAAAAAAAAAAAAAAAAAAAAAAAATTGAGACTAGACCATTAGACCAACCGGAATAAATTCAATAAAGCCGACCACTGGTACCCTTGTATATGCCAGCTGAGTTGACCTAGAGTTAGGATTATCGACCACTGGTTCCCTTGTATATGCCAGTTGTGTTGATATTAGTCAGACCGGTATTTCAGTCCATTAGGATAGGTTCACCTTAGTCAACATCATCTAAGTTTTTCTCTATATCCATCTTCTTAATCTTTCCATGTGATTGGTTGACTCCGGTTTATGATGTCTAGAAACTATCTGAGTAGAGCTCTGTCACTTTATATGAATTTTAGTATGCTTGAGTGCAAACTCGTGTACAGCAATTGGAATTTTGCATCAGGGTACTTCCTCCTATAGTCAATGATTGTATGCCAACCAAGGAGATTCTTTAGTGCCTTCCAAGGTTCTGCGTAGATAGCTAGGGTCTGGAGTAAAGGTTTTGTGGGTACACCTCTGGTAAACCCTCCGGAGACAACACTCCCCCACTAGAGCCACCTAGGGGTTCAAATGATTTTTATTTTCTAGAATAAATTTGCTCGAGGACTAGCAAATAATAAGTTTGGGGGTATTTGATAGACGCATTTATGTGTCTAATTTGTTCTCAATGTTTCGTATTGTTAGTACTCACTCATTTTTGTCCTTATTATGGTGTTTTGTGTGTTTGTAGGTATTTTTGGAAATAAATATTTTTTGGAAAAATCGGCTCGAAAAATTATGCGGAGCACCCCCGGAGGACATTTGTTATTCGGACTCCAGAAACGGATAAGGGGCGACCACGGATAAGGGGTGACCTTTTTTCTCATTTCAAATTTTGAGAAATGGCGGGAAAAAAAGGGTTCTCGCCTGGCAGATTTTGGTCGGATTTTTGAAGGAGTTTCAGTGAGAATCAATGGCTGAGAATCATAGGGTATCTTCCTTTGGGCCTAACAGGACTGGTATGGGTCTTCTTTTCGATCCAAATTGGCTGGAATTCTCGCGAGGAGGAAACAGGGAAGATGGAAATATTCACGGGATATCGTGAATCGCTGTGAGCTTTGACGTGCACTGCTCGTGTTTGGAGTGTGTGGGTTGTTACCAGACGAGTGTAGAAGGTAAATAAGGAAGAAAATAACAGCTGCAGGCGCGTGATGAAGATAAAATGGAAAGAAAATCCCGTATCTTGCATGGAGAATAATCAAAAATATGTTGCAATTACACGCAAGATTTTGCTTCGCTGGGTTATAAATAGGTCTTTGGGAGGTCATAGAACGATTATGGAGAGTTTAGGAGAGTTGGGAGCGACCACAGAGCAATAAAAGTCGATTGGAAAATTTTGCTGCTGCTGCTGCCATTGAAGAACATAAGGAACATTCAACGCACGCCGGACCGTCGTTCTTGTGGGTCGTAGTCTATAGGCAGACTTAAATCAACAGTGTCAACGACACTCTTGTTTTATCGTTCTCTGTAACAGATCGGGTTTGTAACAAATAAAACCGCTACAAACCCGGTTTTATAATTTCTTCTCCCTTTTCATCATTTGTACACCTCCTTTGAGCAATAAAAATGGATTTTGAGCGTGTTTCTAACATGATGAGCTAGAACCCATCACTGGGACGATGGAGGAAGACGAATTTCATACATGGGTAATTTTAATTAATTCTTTTTATGACTTTTGCACTGATCAAAAATTGAATTATGATTTGATTAAATTAGTTATTATTTTATTAGATGGGTCATGCTTGCTTAAATGTTTGATGTCCCATGCTTACGATTTATAACTAATATTTTGAGAATCAACCTTGGCAAAAATAAGAGTCCATGTTTTTATTTGTTGAGCTATAATTGTTAAAAGAATTAATATTTGAACCTTTTGTTATGAGTTTGGCGGAATCCTCGAATCCCAAAGAACTCTCTCCATCTTGTGACATAAATTGTTTATATATTCGTATTTTTATTAGTTCTCTTTATTAAATCCTAAGATCGATTTCATCAAGTCCGAGTGAACGACAACCCTTTTTACTACAACATTATTGAGTCACATCAAATACCCCCTATTAATTACTGACTACATGTATTAAATGTTCTAATAAATGTGTCACAGGTGACATTAGGTTATTTGGGGTTTTAGGATTTTACCCTTTCTTTAAAAACCACCATCAACACCTGCGTAAGTTGTACTGGGGGATGCAGACCATGGAGTGGTGAGACGAAAGTTGCTGGCTTGGTCTGGCCGCACATCACCGAGGCAAAGCAAGCGCAGTCTTGGAAGGAAAAGCGTAGCGGATGGCTTGGCACGTGGGGCCAAGAGGTGGCGTGGTCTTAGGAAAATTTGTTGGTATTGGCAGGTTCATGACTCGGACAGCTTGGAGAGGAAAAGCGCGCATGGATGACTTGGCATGATAGGGCCGTGATAATGGAGCGGGTGGCCTGGCATGGTGCTTCCATGGAAAGTCTAGGTGTACACGGACATCTAGGCGTGGTGGGGCCAAGGCATGGCGTGAGCGGTCTTGGGCGTGGAAATTGGTCTTTGCGGGACCGGTTTCCTCTATTCCTTTATCGGCTCAAAATAGGAAATCCTTTCCTTGTTCAAACTCCCAAGTACCATAAATATATAAAAGGAGGGCCGGCTTCTCTTTCGTTTCACGCCTATACATTTTTTTTATCCCAGCCGTGTGGTAGCAGTAAAGCAAAGCGGACAAGCAAATCCCATGTATGCCTTCCAATACTTCTTTTTTAACTTGTTTTCTCTTTTCTTTTGTGTTGGTGTAAACCTTACTTGTAGGCGTACCTTTTCATGACCTTGTAGAAAATGTTGGTGTGAATCCTAGCCGTAGGTATGTTTTGAACGAGCTTGTAGTAGTACTTAGGCATGAATACCATAGTAATGTTGACCTCCTCAACTCACTCTGCGAAGTAAGCTCGCGATAATAATTGCCATCCCTTTCCCACGAAAACCTAGTTTTAGGGTTTACTCCTTGTTTTGGTGTGGTCGTGTGCATGGTTCCTATAGTGGGGCGCACCTCTTTGGTCGGACAAGAATTTCATGCTGCAGGGTACGGCCTTGAAACAAACTGGCTTGCGTCTTGGGTGGAAAAATAATTTCCGTGCACTTTCCGTAATAATTTCTCTTCGTATTGTTCCATTGTAGTTATCTCGGCGGTAAAAACAGCGTAAGAGAATTTAGGATGTCAACAATTTCTGTCGTACCGAAGGATGTGGGTAATTCCAAGCCAAGCATAGATGATGAGTTCTTCACAACATCCGTTACAATTAGAAAAAATCATCCCAAGTATGTGTCGATCCTCCTTACTGGTTCGGAAAGTAAATGAGAGGCCCGGTCGGTTCTTCCGGGTAGTGTAATAAGGTTTTGCATTCAGAGAAAAGAGTACCATGCTTCTCCCATTGACTTTAAGACCAGTGTAAGCCCATTGCGTCCCTTTCAGAAATGGATGCGATTCATGTTGAGCCAGGAATGTGTAAAGGCCAACTTGACCAAGGCACAGATTATTTATACTGTCGCGGCCTCTGAAGTTCTTCAAATTAGGAAAGATATTCCAGGCTTGGTTACTTTTATTTCCAGATGGTGTCCGGATACTCATACGGCTATATGCAGGTGGGGTGAAATGACCATCTCCTTAGAGAGCGTGGTTGTATTGCTGAACCTTCCCGTGATTGGAAACCTTGATATTAGGTTTTCTGTGGATGAAGACGAAATACATGCCGCCCTGGTTGCGAAATCAAAGGGATTCGTTTGGAAAAGAAACGAGACGAAGTGCTTTTATGACTGGTGGGTGTCTCAGTGGTTTCCTGATGAGTTGGAGTCGAATCAGAAGAATAGTACGCTTTATGCCGCGACGTTCTTTGCTCTTTGGTTATCCAGAGATATTTTTGATGACGGCTCCGGTAAGAAGGAGATAAGGTAGGAACTTACCAAGTTTGCTATAAAATTGGAAAAAGGCGTCGTTCTCCCTATTGGCGGTTTGTTTCTTGGTTCTCTGTACGCACACTTGGATTAGCTGGTCTCGGATATGTGTGCTTCAAACGGCTATATGAAAGTAGATTCGTACATTCATGCTGCCTTTCTTCAGGCGTGGCTATGGGAGCACTTCGAGAAGTACTCCCCAAAACTGTTGGTTGTACTTCCCGAGTCTTGGGGTGGCTCCAGGATACTGCGCTGGTCGAATAGGCGTCCAAATATTGGCTCGACCCTGGTTGGATATCTTGACAACTCGTACACGGTTAATTTTCGTCCATGGGCTCCGGTGCATGCGTCTATAACTCAGATCAGTACCTTTGCTCCTGTTCTTAACATATCTTTGTCTTCTGATAAAGAGGATCTGAGTGTTGGAGAGATGGTGTTCATGCGAAGCTGCACGCCCGGTCATGTACCGTCTTTCTTTCGAGGATCTTGCAAAGCGATCTCTTACAACTTTGATAGGGCGGCTCGGCACATGGGTTTAGACCAAGGGATCCCACTAGTTCGTCAGCCGGTTGTTCCAGAAATCCCGTTGTCCATTGTTCTCGATGCTAGTGTTCTTGCGTCGGGTCAAAGTCTCCCTTTTCGGCTTGCGGAACGAAATCCGTCAACAACCTCCAAATATAACATATTATGGCAGGATGAGTTTCTTGCTATCCATGGATTCGTGAATTATGTGGTATAAAATCGTTGCGGTAAGCCTTCTCCTGCGATTTTAGCGGAACATCCATTGCTGAGGGATCCCAAGCAAAAATCCGTTAGCCCGAATGCAGATAGTCCCCAAATGAAGGAGCGAAGATCTAAAAGCCGTGCTGGCGGTTTTCAATCTGATCTGATGGCTCTCCCGACTTTTAGCTCTTCCAATATGCGAGTACGTATAATTTTCTTCCTGATTCAGTCGGATTGCGTATATCTTTGTCTCATTTCTGAGTGTATGTTCTTGTTCCTTGCCCAGGGTCTTAGCAGCGTGAACGCATTCACTAAACTTGCACGTAGTCAGAAAACTGCACCTCTTGAGACGGAAAGCAGCGATGTTGAGCCTACCCATGGAGAAGGGGAATCCGAGAAGGATGAAAGCTCAGAGACCAGAGATGGCGAGAGCAGTTCTTCCGATAGCAGTTTTGAATCTTCCTCTAGTCGGTCTGAAAGCGAACCAGTGAGTCTTCTCCATGTTCTTCTTCTCCCTTTCTTCTTCCTCTCCCTTTTTAAAAAGAAAAAGAAAAAGAGTGTCTAAGCCATGATATCACAAAGCGAAGCCGGTTCTGAAGACGAACTTGAGATGGAAACTGGTGGTGACACGGCTTTGTCTCCAGCCGTGCCAGCCAAGCCTGGTGGCTTTGAAACAGAGGCCGATCAAGATGGAAGCGTTGTTGTGACTCAGACAGCGGAGATTGCTCACGTGAATATTGGCGCAATTGTTGTTAGGAATCCTTCGCCAGTTACTGATGCAGTCGCAGGAGCCACCTTTGTTCTTTCATACCGGGTTCCTTACCCGGATCACGTGTTGATTGGGGGATTTAGCGTGCCAGCTAAACATGAGGCGTTATATACCAAGATATGGGAAAGCTACGGTCATATTGCCACGACCAAGAAAATTACTAGCCGATACGCGTTGGTCAAGCGTGTGGAGGAAGCCTTGTCTTCGATTGACGACATGTGCAACGTGACTGGTCATACGGTTTTTGAGGACGTAATCTTGAGCTGGAGGTTCCCCCGTGACATGTGCATAAAGTTCGAGTTCAATGCTCCTTGGTTCGTCGACGGTTTCTCCGAGGTTGAAAATTTGCTGGGCCAAACAGTCGAAGGTCCTTCCACAGACATGGTGAAGAAACAGGAAGCGGAATTCAAACGATTGTGCAAGCAGCTGAAGTTGAAAAGGGTGGCTCTCCAGAGAACGAGGGAGGCCTTTTCTAAGAGGAGCAAGACGTTGTTGGAAAACTTTCCTTGAATATATTTTGTCTTCTGAACTTCTTTATTTTATATTTTTTTTTGAAAGGCAAATGGAAGCGCATGGTTTATGGTTTTGATTTTCTGGATTTTTGGGGTTGACAGATAAATGTTACCTTGATGGTTTTGGATTATTCTTTTGGAATGAATTGTTTAGGAATTAATGTTGTCTTGGTTATGATTGAAAGTGTTGCAAGCATCCCAGGGAAACCATGGAACCTTGTATTTGGTAGATGACATGGGATGAAACATAACATGACTATCGGTTTTTCATTATCATGGAAACTTGAAATAGCAAACCACGTATCTTGTCTAGGTAAGACTTACTTGGTTTCTCAGGTCTCCTGCTGAAAAGGGGTCCTTCTGGGTGTAATACTGTGTTTTATGGGAAGCGTCGCCGTGATCGTAGAAAGTCCCCAGTCATTACTGAGTTGCCTTGATGATTCTCGGGCGGATCGTTTAATTCAATTTTCTGGGAAGTCCCCAGTCATACCTTGCCGTGTCATGACTGATAACTGGGTTGTCTGGTAACTGAGTCGTCGATCCTTGAGCGGATCGCCTGCTTTTACCATCTTGATGTCAGGGTAGAAGCATGAGATCGATGGTCGAAGATTGACATTGTAACCGAAAGATCAATCTCCCACTGTGGTCGCCAATTGTTTGTAGGTGAAAATGGTTTCTGCTGATTTCAGTAATTTTGGGTGTACGGGTGAGAAACAATTTAAACCCTAAACAATATACTGCAAGGGAGTACTTTAGATTCGAGAGATCAATCTGTACAAGTCCGGCCTAAGCCAAGAAATGGCCGTTCCAGACTTGCTTCGGTCACAAAGTGAAGGAGAATGTGTTGGTTTTGGGGAGGGAAGCAAGGAAAGCGGTGAGACCAGAATAGTTGTGTTACTACGACTTGTATCAGAAAAGTGGGAAGGCTAACAAATGGTAAGCTAGCAAGTATTTTCTGAGTGTTGTGTATTCCCCGAATGAACTTGTTGTTCTGTGGAAATAGGTAAGACCTATTTATAAACCTCGAAGTGAAACGTACCCTGGTCTCATTAAGGAATGGAAAAATGGGTAAGTAAATGGGAGGAGGTGGTAACCGTATGCATGGAATTTGATTTTCCTGTTGATTGTGGTTTTTAAACAAAGGGTAAACTCGTAAAACCCTAAAAATAACCTAATGTCACCAGTGACACATTTATTAAGACATTTAAGGCAGGTAGTCAGTATTTAATAGGGGGTATTTTTTCAAATTAGGGTTACAACGAACAAAACCCTAATTCGACTCCATGCCAATGGCAAATCATGCCAAGCCACATTTAGCCCGAGCTAGCTGCGCCATGCCAAACGCACTCTGCCTTGGTCCTAGCTACGCTAGTCACGTCACGCCAAGCCAAGCACTCTGGCTTGGCCCTAGCCACGCCATACCAAAATGGCACCCGCGCCTAGGCTTACAAACCATGCAACCTAGGCCAAGTCGGCCACGCATGCCATTGGCACATGCCAACATGCTCGCTGGTAGCTTTTCCTACCAAGGCCACGGCCCTAACGGCCACGCATGCCATTGGCACATGCCAACAGGTCCTAACGGCCACGCATGCCATTGGCACATGCCAACATGCTCGCTGGTAGCTTTTCCTACCAAGGCCACGACCCTAACGGCCACGCATGCCATTGGCACATGCCAACATGCTCGCTGGTAGATTTTCTTACCAAGGCCACGGCCCTAACGGCCACGCATGCCATTGGCACATGCCAACATGCTCGCTGGGTAGCTTTTCCTACCAAGGCCACGGCCCTAACGGCCACGCATGCCATTGGCACATGCCAACATACTGTTGGTAGCTTTTCTTACCAAGGCCACGGCCCTAACGTCCACGCATGCCATTGGCACATGCCAACACGCTCGCTGGTAGCTTTTTTACCAAGGCCACGGCCCTAACGGCCACGCATGCCATTTGCACATGCAAACATGCTCGCTGGTAGCTTTTCCTACCAAGGCCACGGCCCTAACAGCCACGCATGCCATTGGCACATGCCAACATGCTCGCTGGTAGCTTTTCCTACCAAGGCCACGGCCCTAACGGCAGTGCATGCCATTGGCACATTCCAACACGCTCGATGGTAGCCTTCATCACCTAGCCGTGGCCCTAATGTGCGCTGGTAGCCTAACTTGCAAGCCGTGCAACCTAGGCCAATTCGACTGTACGCGCCACTGGCACACGCCAAAATACACGCTGGTAGCCTAATTTGCAAACCATGCAACCTACCGCCAAGGCATTCCGCACATGCCATTGGCACATGCCACACACGCCACTAGCAGCTCTGGCATTGCCACTTACACTCAACGTACAACTTACCACCAAGGCATTCCGCACATGCCATTGGCACATGCCACACACGCCACTAGGAGCTCTGGCATTGCCACTTACACTCAACGTATAACCTACCACCAAGGCATTCTACACATGCCATTGGCACATGCCACACACGCCACTAGCAGCTCTGGCATTGCCACTTACACTCAACGTATAACCTACCACCAAGGCATTCCACACATGCCAATGACACATGCCACACGCGCCACTAGCAGCGCCACTTGCACTCAAGGTGCAACCAACACTCGAGATATCAACACAAACTGGGGGATGCTTTCCAGGGTTTTGGTTTGGCGGTCACAGCTTGCAGCGTACACAACGCTCACATTAAGAAAGCGTGAAAAGGAATAAAGCGGTCAAATAAATGAGGAAATAATGGTAAAAACGTTTTCACCCATAAACACCTTGCGGTTACCACCTCCTCCCATTATTTCACCCTTTACTCTCTTCCTTCATGAGGCCAGGTGGTACGTTTCAATCTCGACTTGTATAAATAGGTCTTACCTATTTCCACCGGACAACAAGTCTCGGTCAGAGAAAAATATTACACTCTCGTAAAAGGCAACTTTGCAAGCTCTCCAAAAAGCTTTCATCTCTTGCAAGCTTCCGAAGCTTCCACTTTCGATACAAGTCGAGACACTACTCTCCCGTAACTATTCTCGGTCTCAATACCTTTCTTGGCTTCCTCCCCAAATCAACCCTTCTCCTCCACTTTGTGACCGAAGCAAGTCTGGAACGGCCATTTCTTGGTTTAGGCCGGACTTGTATGCATTGATCTCTCGAATCTATAAAGTGCTCATGTGCAGCACATTTGTTTAGGGTTTGAACCAAGTTTCTCACTCACCTACCGAATTTACCGAAATCGGCGAAACGATTTTTACCCATAAACAATTGGCGACCACAGCGGGAGGATTGATCTATCGGCTACAATGTCGACCTGTCGATCTCGTTCTTCGACCCAGATGTCATGATGCTGGGGGAAGGCGACTCGATCCGACTCAACTGCTGTGACGACCCAGTTACGGTTGTAAAACTACACGAAAAACAGGGGACTCGTTGAAGATGCTACCACCGATTGGGGACTTGCGACTCGGTCCGACTCAACCGCCGACAACCCGGTTATCGGTTGTTAAAACTACACCGTAAAACTGGGACTCAGCCAAGACGCTACCAAGAATTGGGAACTAATCGGTGTGATGCTACAAAGCAAAGCCGCCTTTTTCTTGGAGAGAGGCGTGTTTGCAAGTGAGTAAATTTAGATTGGGCAAGATAAACGATCTGTTTTTAGGTTCTTAATAAACCGTTATACTCTTGTGCCTGTTGCTAGCACACACTTTCATAAAAGCAATATTCCTTTCTCAAAACATAATCAGAGTCATACTATCAAAACCATTCATCCCAGAAATAATCCAATATCCTCAAAAGCTACCAGCTGTCTACCAAAACCGGTCAAACTTTGAACCAGACATCCAATATGTCTTGCAAAAAAAAGAAGAGAAGAAGAACCTAAATGAAAGTTTAACAGAGAAATATTCAAGGAAAATCATCCAACGTAAGTCCGCTTTTCTTGAGAAAGTCAACTTTGCATCTTCAAGAGACGCTCTCTTCATAGTCAACATCTTGGAAAGTTTTTCGAGTTCCACCTCCTGTCGTGCAATCTCCTCGGCGGAAAGGCTTTCGATTGCTACATCTTTCAAATTTTGGATCTTAGCAAGGCCTTCGACAAACCACGAAGTGTTGAACTCCTTTTCTACGCACACGTCGCGATGGTGCTCCCGATCGGCAATAACGTCTTGAAACGGTGTGACCAGTCACCTCACGCATATCCTCGATGAAAGATAAAGCCTCTTCCACACACTTAACCAGCGCAAATCGACTAGTGACTTTCTTGGTTGTGGCCATATGTCCATACTTCTCCCAGATTCTGGTGTACAACGCCTCATGCTTAGCCGCACACTGAAGCCGCCAACCAACACATGACCCGGATAAAGAACCAAGTACGGGGATCAAAAATGGCGCCTGCACCTGGCCTCACGACTCGCAGAGGGTCTTCTTCCATGTATACGGCACCAACCATCAGAGAATCATCCACCATTTGAGCCACATCTGTGCCCGGCAATTGGCTAACTCCCATCTCCAAGTCACCGGCGGTGGCCACCAAAGGCAAGTTTTCGTGTGGCTCTACCCAGAATCGTCCTCCAAACCGGATTCCTCTTGCGAACTTGAGTCAGACATTTTTCAAAAGAAGAAACTGAAGAAGAAAGAAAAGAAGCGCGGAACTCAGCGAACCACTTCCGGAAAAAGAACCAGTGCTGCCAGAGGAATCACTCTCACTTGTCGAACTTTCTTCTTTCTCCGACTCATCACCGCTATGAGAAGGCTCAGTGCTGCTGGAATTCTTTGAAGAAATTGCCGTCTCCTGGCAACGTGCAAAGGGCAGCGAAAGCATTAACACTACCGAAGCCCTGGAGGAAACAAGACACATGTTTTCAGCAGAATTTCACGTGTTTTGAGACAAACCAATGAAGAAGTGACACATACACGGTTTATTGGAAGAACTGAAAGACACGAGAGCTGCGGGAGGATCTTTTGAAACCGTCTGGAACCCGCCAAAGACGATTCTTCATTCTCCGTTCCTTGGCCTGGGACTTTCCGAGTTCGGGCAACTTTCGCTTGAGATCTCTCAACATTGGATACTTCTTCAAAACTGGGCTGGGAAGGTTTACAACGAACGTTCTCCACCACGTTATTCACAAAATCTTGGATCATAATAAACTCGTAGCACCGTAACTCATTATAGCCGAAGGTCGTCCGGGTTACTCTTCTCGTTTGAAAGAAGGGAAGGCGGATACCCGGCTCAAGGGAACTGGCATTAAGGGCGGCACGCAATGAATCCTTAGGGATCACCAGCTGGTAAGCAAGAGGCACCCCTTGATCGAAACCCATGTGACGAGCAAAGACGGTCAATATTGTAAGCAGCTATCCGGAAAGACCCCATGAAGAAAGACGATATATAACCGGACATGCAGCTTTGAATAAACAAGTTTTCACCAACGCTCAAATCACCATCAAGACAAAGACATGATCGGAGGAAGCAAAGGTGTCAATTTGAGTCACCGACCTATGGACCGGCTCCCATGGGCGAAAATCGATTTCATACGACTTGTCAAGAAGACTAACCAAGATCATGCCAACCTTTGACGCCCTGTTCACCCATCGAAGAATTCGGGAACCCCCCAACTCGCGGAATCGAAGGCATCGGTTTCGGAGCATACTTCTCAAAGTGCTCCCATAGCCAGACTTGCAGAAAACCAACATGCACATATGAATTCACTTTCATGAAACCATTTGGAACTCGCATGTTCGCAACTAGGTGATCCAGATGCAAATACAGGGAACCGAGGAATAGCTTGCCAATGGGAAGAACTTCACCTTTTGCTAACTTCACAAAGAATCGCTAGCAACTCGGGTCTTATTTCCTTCTTGCCGTAACCGTCATCAAAAATGTCTCTAGACAACCGAGAGAGCCAAAAATGCCGCAACATGAAGATCATCGATTTTATGTTCGGGTTCCACTGTCCGGAAACCATTGAGACATCCACCAGCTATAAAATCACCTTTCATCCTCTTTCCGGACAGAATCCTTCGACTTCGCAGTGGAGTCTTTTCGAGCGTAATCTCCCAACTTAGCGGCAAGGTCATCCCGCATCTTCACCTCACTTTCAGATAATTGGATTTTAAGATTCCCGATTCACGGAAGATTCAAAGAAGAGAGCCACACTCTCCAAAGAGAAAGTTATCTCACCCCATCTACATATGATTGTATGGGTGTCCGAACACCATCCGGAGATGAAAGCAACCAAGCCCCGGATATCCTTCCTAACTGGAGGTTTATCAAGCTCGATTAATCAATAATCGCGCCGAGTCGGGTTGGTATTTATGTGCTCCTTACTCACCATGAACTCAACCCATCTATCAAAAGAACGCAATGGGCTTTGACATATCCTCAAATCAATGTTGGAAGAGGAATATACCCCTTTATGAAGACAGAACCGTATGGTGTTCTCTCGGGCGAACCGAACGTGTCTTCTTTTGATCTTCACCACCGGTTAACAAAATCGGCACGAAACCGGGGTGATTTTTCCGAAAGCAGAGACAAGTTTTTGGCGAAGAATTCATCATCCGTATTTGGTTTGGAATTATGGACATCCTTTGATGAGGCGAAATTTTGTTCGGGTAACATCTTGTCGGATTACTTAATAACAACTCAGTAACAAGATATCTGCACACAAAAAAAAAAAAAAAATTATCTCCCTGACACATAACCGCGCCCGACAAAAGGAAAACCCGAAATACAAAAAAAAAAAAGGAGGGCATATTCTCTACGGGTTCAAAACTGCACACGCAGTATTTTCTTCGGGTTCAAGACTATATACGCAGTATTTTCTTCGGGTTCAAGACTATATACGTAGTATTTCCTTCGGGTTCAAGACTATATACGCGGTATTTTATACGGGTTCAAGTGTGTCTACAGTATCCTTCTTCGGGTTCAAAATTATATATGGAGCATTTTTCTACGGTTCAAAATCGCACGCGCAGATATTTCTTTCAGACCGAAAAATCATATATACAATATTTCCCGCGGGTTCAAGTCATATGGAGCATATATATACAAGATTCTTCTTCGGGATTCATGTACAAGTATTCTCTACGGGTTCAAGACTCGCACAAGCAGATTTTCTTCGTGGTTCAAAATTATATACGCGGTATTTTATACGGGCTCAAGTGCGTCTGCAAAACCTTCTTCGGGTTCAAAATAATATATGGAGCACTTTCCTACGGGTTCGAATAATATATGCGGTATTTCCCTTGGTTGCATACATACAATATTTTCTACAAGAGACACGCCAAGAAATTATATGCGCAATATATAAAGAAAACGCCTACTCTTAGGGTTTACACCTACATAAAAAGGGAAACAAGAGAAGTTTGGAAGACATACCGGAAGCCGGTTTTTCTTTGTGACTAGGAAAGGCCGCTAGTAGGAAAGGATGAAAAGATGAAAGTGCAAGATGGGAGAAAGGGACTTTATATATATAGGCGTGAAGATTCCAAATAGGGAAGGATTTCCCTTTACCAAAATCGTGCGTGTAAGAAACGGCCCACAAGGGCGCCTAACTTCCCAATGTCGCCCAAGCTGCACCGGCCCCACCAATTGCAACGACTTCCCAATGACCGCCCAAGTCACGCCTGCAAGCATGCACAGCTTCCACACCTTGCGCCGGTCCCACCAGCTAGCACGCTCAGTTTTCCAACTCACGCCAACTTCCCAACGTCACCCAAGATGCACCGGCCCCAACCAATTGTGCCAGCCTCCCGATTTTTGCAAAACTGCCAGAGGCAAGGATTCCAAATCCTATTTATAAAAGGTCAAACGAGCCTCCTCAATTCTCTTTACGGTTTGTTGTTGATAGTTTGTCACCATCTTATGCTTACCTCGCAACAAAGCCCCTGTTCCGAGCTAAGCAGGGGACTTAATGTTGATGGTGGTTTTTAAACAAAGGGTAAATTCGTAAAACCCTAAAAATAATCTAATGTCACCAGTGACACATTTATTAGCACATTTAAGGCAGGTAGTCAGTATTTAATAGGGGGTATTTTTTCAAATTAGGGTTACAACGAACAAAACCCTAATTCACCTCCATGCCAATGGCAAATCATGCCAAGCCACATTTAGCCCGAGTTAGCTGCGCCATGCCAAACGCACTCAGCCTTGGTCCTAGCTACGCTTGTCACGTCACGCCAAGCCAAGCACTCGGCTTGGCCCTAGCCACGCCATACCAAAATGGCACCCGCGCCTAGGCTTACAAACCATGCAACCTAGGCCAAGTCGGCCACGCATGCCATTGGCACATGCCAACATGCTCGCTGGTAGCTTTTCCTACCAAGGCCACGGCCCTAACGGCCACGCATGACATTGGCACATGCCAACATGCTCGCTAGTAGCCTTTCTTACCAAGGCCACGGCCCTAACGGCCACGCATGCCATTGGCACATGCCAACATGCTCGCTGGTAGCTTTTCCTACGAAGGCCACGGCCCTAACGGCCACGCATGCCATTGGCACATGCCAACATGCTCGCTGGTAGATTTTCTTACCAAGGCCACGGCCCTAACGGCCACACATGCCATTGGCACATGCCAACACGCTCGCTGGTAGCTTTTCCTACCAAAGCCACGGCCCTAACGGCCACGCATGCCATTGGCACATGCCAACATGCTCGCCGGGTAGCTTTTCTTACCAAGGCCACGGCCCTAACGGCCACGCATGCCATTGGCACATGCCAACATGCTCGCTGGTAGCTTTTCTTACAAAGGCCACGGCCGTAACGGCCACGCATGCCATTGGAACATGCCAACATGCTCGCTGGTAGCTTTTCCTACCAAGGCCACGGCCCTAACGGCCACGCATGCCATTGGCACATGCCAACATGCTCGCTGGTAGCTTTTCCTACCAAGGCTACACGGCCCTAATGGCCACGCATGCCATTGGCACATGCCAACACGCCGCCGGTAGCCTTCATCACCTAGCCGTGGCCCTAATGTGCGCCGGTAGCCTAACTTGCAAGCCGTGCAACCTAGGCCAATTCAATCAGACGCGCGACGGGCACACGCCAAAACACACGCCGGTAACCTAATTTGCAAACCATGCAACCTACCACCAAGGCATTCCGCACATGCCATTGGCACATGCCACACACGCCACTAGCAGCTCTGCATTGCCACTTACACTCAACGTACAACCTACCACCAAGGCATTCCGCATGCCATGACATGCCACACGCCACTAGCAGCTGGGCATTGCCACTTACACTCAACGTACAACCTACCACCAAGGCATTCCGCACATGCCATTGGCACATGCCACACACGCCACTAGCGACTCGGCATTGCCACTTACACTCAACGTATAACCTACCACCAAGGCATTCCACACATGCCAATGGCACATGCCACACGCGCCACTAGCAGCGCCACTTGCACTCAAGGTGCAACCAACACTCGAGATATCAACACAAACTGGGGGATGATTTCCAGGGTTTTGGTTTGGTGGTCACAGCTTGCAGCGTACACTACGCTCACATTAAAAAGCGTGAAAAGGAATAAAGCGGTCAAATAAATGAGGAAATAATGGTGAAAATGTTTTCACCCATAAACACCTTGCGGTTACCACCTCCTCCCATTATTTCACCCTTTACTCTCTTCCTTCATGAGGCCAGGGCACGTTTCAATCTCGACTTGTATAAATAGGTCTTACCTATTTCCACCGGACAACAAGTCTCGGTTAGGAGAAAAATACTACACTCTCGTAAAAGGAAACTTTGCAAGCTCTCCAAAAGCTTTCATCTCTTGCAAGCTTCCGAAGCTTCCACTTTCCGATACAAGTCGAGACACTACTCTCCCGTAACTATTCCGGTCTCAACACCTTTCTTGGCTTCCTCCCCAAATCAACCCTTCTCCTCCACTTGGTGGACCGAAGCAAGTCTGGAACGGCCTATTTTTTGGTTTAGGCCGGACTTTTACAGATTGATCTCTCGAATCTATAAAGTGCTCACGTGCAGCACATTTGTTTAGGGTTTGAACTAGTTTCTCACTCACCTACCGAATTTACCGAAATCGGCAGAAACGATTTTTACCCATAAACAGTTCCATAAAATCGTTAGCGCATGGAATTTATGTTCCATAAAAACATTAATGTATGGAATTGATGTCCCATGAACGTTTCACCTTTAAATCCCTGTATTTACTAACCGCCTTACTCTCACGACACTTCCTTATTACGGGCGTAGTGTACGCTACACGCTGTAAACCGCCAAACCAATACCCAAAGAGGATCCCCCTGTTTGTGATATGTGTTGATGTCTCGAATGTTTTTGTGGAAAACATGTAGCATAGGTTGTTGCTCGGAAAGTCGAGCTCGGGAGACTTGGTAGCTTGGTGACCTTCGACGGTCGAGATTTTGTATCTTAAGAGGAAAGGTAGTTGTTGATCTTTGCACGCTTTTGTTCGTTGGCGGCCGCATAGGGAAGGCCAGCATGGTGGCGTGGCTAGGTTAGCATGACATTGGCATGGCATGGTGGCGCGCTAGGTTGGCATGCCATTGGCATGGCATGGAGGCGCGGCTAGGTTGGCATGCCGTTGGCATGGCGTGGTTTGGCGTGGCCAAACTTAGGTTTTTGGGATAAAGGTTACCATGCGTGTTCTGGTAACCTTGGAGGGCTAGGATTCGCTCCTGGGATTGAAGGGGGACCGTCTATTGTCGCACGCCTTCGTTTTGGTAGCCGCTTAAGGAAGGCCATCATGGTGGCGTGGCTAGGTGCGTTTGTCATGTGGGGCCAAGGATTTGGAAAGCTGTTGGAAAATGGTGTGGCTAGCATGGCTAGGTGCCAAGGCAAGGTGTGGCTTGGCTTGGCATGTGGGGCCAAGGGTTTGGCAAGCCGTTGGCACATGGTGCGGCTAGCATGGCTAGGTGCGATTTGGCTTGGCATGTGGAGCCCAGGTGTGGCAAGCCGTTGGCACGTGGTGCGGCTAGCATGGATAGGTGCGCTTGGCTTGGCATGTGGGGCCAAGGGTTTGGCAAGCCGTTGGCACATGGTGCGGCTAGCATGGCTAGGTGCCAAAGCAAGGTGTGGCTTGGCTTGGCATGTGGGGACAAGGGTTTGGCAAGCTGTTGGCACATGGTGCGGCTAGCATGGGTAGGTGCCAAGGCAAGGTGTGGCTTGGCTTGGCATGTGGGGCCAAGGGTTTGGCAAGCCGTTAGCACATGGTGCGGCTAGCATGGCTAGGTGCGATTTGGCTTGGCATGTGGGGCCAAGGGTTTTCCATGGGTGCATGGCGTGGCTAGGTTTGGCTTGGCATGTGGTGCCAAGGGTTTGCCATGGGCGCATGGTGTGGCTAGCTTGGCTAGGTTTGGATTGGAATATGGGGCCAAGGGTTTGCTATGGGCGCATGGCGTGGCTAGCTTGGCTAGGTGTGATTTGGCTTGGCATGTCGGCCCAAGGGTTTTCCATGGTCGCATGGCGTGTCTAGCTTGGATAGGTTTGGATTGGCATGTGGGGCCAAGGGTTTTCCATGGGCGCATGGCGTGGCTAGCTTGGCTAGGTGCGGTTTGGCTTGGCATGTGGGGCCAAGGGTTTGCCATGGGCGCATGGTGTGGCTAGCTTGGTTAGGTGCGGTTTGGCTTGGCATGTGGGGCCAAGGGTTTGCCATGGAAGCATGGCGTGGCTAGCTTGGCTAGGGCCAAGGCAAGGTGTGTTTGGCTTGGCATGTGGGGCCAAGGGTTTGCCATGGGCGCATGGCGTGGCTAGCTTAGCTAGGTTCGTGACCAAGCTAGGGTGTTTGGCCAAAGGTCGTTTGGTAACCTCGGAAGGCTAGGATTTGCTCCTGGGATTGAAGGGTGACCGTTGATTGTCGCACGCCTTCGTTTTTGTTAGCCGCATAGGGAAAGCTAGCAAGGTGGCGCGGCTAGGTTGGCATGAGGCCATGACAAGGTACGTTTGGCATGGCGCGGTAGGTGTGGCTAGCATGGTTTGACATTGGCACAGGGGTGCGGCTAGCATGGTTGGCATGCCTTGGCGCGTAGGCGTGGTCGACATGGTTTTTCATTTGGCACATGGGTGCAGCTAGCATGGTTGGCATGCACAGGCGCGAGAGGTGTGGCTGGCATGGTTTGCCATTGGCACAAGGGTGCGGCTAGCATGGTTGGCATGCCTGGGCGCGGTAGGTGTGGCTGGCATGGTTTGTCATTGGCACAGGGGTGTGGCTAGAATGGTTGGCATGCCTTGGCGCAGTAGGTGTGGATGGCATGGTTTGCCATTGGCACATGCGGTGTGAGAATTAGGGTTTTGGCCCGTCGAAACCCTGATTAGCATTTAAAAAAGGTACCCTGGTAATTTTTTTGCAGACAAATTAAAGAGTTCAATATATGTTCTTGGTTTGGACATTATTACTCAAGTTCTGTGACGTCACTGTCTGACTAGGGTTTTACGATTTTACCCATAAGCTAAAAACCACCATAAACACTACCATGCAGAGATTTATGTTGCGATGGTAAGATAAACCTATTTACCTCGTAAAACAAGCGTGTACGGGTAAATGATACTACATATGTCCCAAATATGTTAGGGTTCGGTTTGTAATATTGCTTGTATGCTAAGGTTATGTTTTAGCATGTGAACTTGGGACGGATGGAGTATTAATTAATGAAGTTTCGGCTGTAATCCATAGTAATATGGGAACTATAGGCAGGACCGTCGCTGAGCATAGGCCATCTAGGCGACAGCCCAGGGCCCCATATCCTAGGGGCCCTCAAATCAAAATCTTTTCTACCTATAGTTACATACCAAACCTAGTTAAAAATATCAAATTTTGGGCTTATTCCGCTAGTAGTCCAATACGATTTAACGTTTTGTGCCAGAAAATCAATTGTGTATTATTAAAGTTACTAATTTGGTATTTCGTTAATGTTTTTGATTGTTTTATTATTTTCTCTTCTTTGTTCGAAGTTCCGGGTTTTATCAAATAATATTCATAAAATAACCATATTTTGGCAAGACGGTTTGAATCAATTTTGATTATAAGAAATGATAGTTTGTTACAAGGACCTCTCGAGTATATATACTCGGATCTTCGACTCTCAACATCATACACACACCCATGGTTACGAGTCACGAGTTGACTCTAAATATCGATTATCTGTTTCAAATTATTTCATTTCGCTTGATTGTTACTATGAAATGTATCTTCTTAAAATCGTGTAAGATACTATATTTGATACGATTTTTGACTTTGGATGAGAGTTTTGACCAGATTAAATTGTACTAAATTCCAAATACATAACTAAAACTAAACTAGTGAGTTTTATCGAACTCATGTTTTGTTGCCCACACAAGTCTAGCTATTACCATTGGGCTATGTCCTGCTTTTTTGTGAAATCTACGAGTTTGCAGTATATTTGTTTATTTCTCACTATATAAGTTTCTCCATTATATATTGCATTTTATTTATTCATATCCACCCTATATTTAATTTATACTGCAAATATAACAATTCAATAATCGACCATGAATCTTCGATTTACGATTCAATATACGATTCGATTCTTAAAATATGAAAAACGATTTAAGTTACATTTACGATTTCACAACCTTGCACACACTCGTACTTCACACAATCAGACCGAACGCACATTTCTGTTATGATCTGCAAACTCTTATGACATTTTATTATGCTCCAACCTCTAATTTTTTTTTAAAAAAAAAAAGAAGAAGGAAGATTAAACAATGAAATCAAAATAAATATTACCATTTGACAATCATATGCAAATATTACTAATAATGCAAATCAGACAGCCATTGAAGTTAAAGTTGATCCAATCTTACCTACGACATTGTTACAAAAAAAGATTAAACAAACTTTTAATATGGTCTATTGAGATTGTTATAATAGATACAATGAATTACAAACTCTATACGAAATTACCTTGATACTTCCACATATTATGGGTAATGTAGGAGGCATCTCTATTTTTTCCCAGGGGTAGGATTACCACTTCTTAGCTTTCAATTCGTCTCGGACCATCATATGAAATGTAATAACCCATCCTCCTCTCTTTGAAACAAGGGGCAGTTCCAGTTCTGTTGTATTGATAATTTCGTGTGGGAAAGAGAAGGAAGATCAATCTTTGTATTTTTTAAAACATAATCTTTATGTAATATAAGCCATCTTCTTTATATTTTTAGTCTTATCTTCTCAGAAGCAAATTTTATTGTTTGAGAGTATAATATGTTTCATATGAAATCATAAGTAAAAGTTATTTTCTTATATAGGCCCCCAAATACTTTGCTAGGGCCTGACTATGGGCTTTAAACTACTATAACTACATGTCGTGCCGTGTCATCAGAAGTGAATCGGGTTTCCCGGGCCACTTCAGGGGTTGGACTAGGGATCGGGCACATAAATGAGACCACGAGTAACAAGTGAGTTACGAATAGTACAAAAACAACACGACCCTGCATTATCCATCTCTTCTATCTCTTGATAGATTGATTACTTGTCTTCTTCTTCTTCCTCTCAAACCAACTCCAACTTTCTGCAACTTTCTAGACGATTCTCCTTCTTCTTTAACAACGACAATAAGCGCCATGGATTCTCACTCTACTCAACACAATCCTTCAATGGCTGCTTCTGTTCCTCATTTCTCCTTCTTCTTCTTCTCAATTGTCATCCAAGAAACCCCAAACGTTTTCTTTCTCTAAAAATCAACCTGTTCGGAAGTCATTTCTCTCTTCTCCAAGCCCATTTCAAGAAAACCTCTCAAATTCTCTGTTAAAGATCAAGAGCCGGCGTATGATGAACTCTTCTTCTTCAAAATCCTCTGTTGAGACAATTTCTGAGAGACCAAATACAGAGGAGGCCACAAAAGATTGAGTCTGTGGTACAAGTGACTGAAACCCAGAATGATGATTTTGGTGAAGAGAAAAGTAAACAACAGGAATCGGATTGGAAAACTGATAAAGATTTTAAGAAATTTATGGGTAATCCCTCAATTGAAGCTGCTATAAAGCTTGAAAAGAAGAGAGCTGAGCGAAAACTCAAGGAATTAAGTGCTGAAACTAACAGCAGTAACCCAGTTGTTGGATTTTTTAATAGAGCTGCAATTGAAAGATTGAAAAGAGAGAAAGAAAGATTGGAGAAAGTTGAAGAATCTTTTAAGGCTCTTGATCTTAATAAGGTTAGTAAGCATTTTCATCAGTTTGGGGTTGCCCTCAAATTGTTTGGTTATTTTTCCCAAATAAGAAAAAATGAAATGTTAATGATATTTTCATTTGGTTGCAGTTAAAGAGCTGTTTTGGGTTCGATACCTTCTTTGCAACTGATGTTAGTAGGTTTGGAGATGGTGGGATTTTTATTGGTAATTTGAGGAAACCAATTGAAGAAGTCATGCCCAAATTGGAGAAAAAGCTATCTGAAGCAGCTGGCAAAGAAGTTGTATTATGGTTCATGGAGGAAAAAATCAAACGACATAAAAAAGCAGGTAATTACATCCGTATAAAAGTAATTCATTGTGGGTTTAAAGTGAGAGCAAAAGACTTTGATTTTCATTTCAGTAAGAGTTTGTGTTTTGCTGCACAACATAATGAGAATTAGGTAATATTTTCAGGTTTGTATGGTACAACCAAAAGCAGAAATAGACCTTGAGTTTGAATCCACAAAGTTAAGTACGCCTTGGGGTTATGTCAGTGCGATACTATTATGTGTCACAACTTTTGGGACAATAGCTTTGATGAGTGGGTTTTTCCTTAAACCTGATGCTACTTTCGATGACTACATATCCGATGTTGTGCCTCTCTTTGGTGGGTTCCTTACCATCTTGGGAGTTTCTGAGGTATGTTCTCATGATTGCCATTTTCAGGATATCTCAAATTCTGTTTCTTAAAAATTTCCGTTGAATGGGTTGTTTCATTTGGACCATATTTATTAATGCATTTTGGAACATTCAAGATTTTAGACCAATTTAGGCCAAATTTAGGCATATTTTCTGTATAGGATGGCTCTGATATGTCTTATTGAGCATTTGAATTGCAGATTTGCACAAGGATTACTGCAGCTAGTTATGGTGTTAAACTGAGCCCCCTCATTTCTTGTTCCCTCAAATTGGACTGGATGCTTAGGGGTGATGAATAACTATGAGTCCTCTTCTCCCTAATAAGAAGGCTCTTTTTGATATTCCTGTGGCACGGACAGCTAGTGCATATTTGACTTCATTAGCCCTCACACTTATAGCTTTTGTTTCTGATGGCAGCTTCAATGGTGGTGAAAATGCTTTGTAAGTAATACCAAATCCCCTTCCT
>JAJJWW010010051.1:0-60156 GCA_023531295.1 Papaver armeniacum
ACAACAATTTGACAACCTAGACCTCTCTGTGGGATCGATCCTTTCTTGCCCTTGCTATATTTATATTTTGAGTAGTAAGAAAGTGTAATTATATTTGTGTCGGCTGACAACCGGTCAATGCTGAGCATACTGCCTTGGTTAAAGATATGATTTTTGACAGAGAAGGTTGTTTATTATTCTTTTTTACTTTACTTCCCCTTTTTTCTGTAGTATTACTATTAAGTTATTAATTCATTGTCACATGTTTGTAGAAGCCGAGAAGAGATTTCAGACAAGAATTAAAGAACTTGAATCTGAGAAAGCACAACTTGCCAAGGATTTCTCTCTTCGCAATGACAAATATTACCAGTTGAAGAAGCAACTACAATCTACTGTAGTGAATTTCAATAATGACGTTGTCCGTTTTCGCAATCAAACTATTAGGACAGTCTGCGAAGATCATAATATCCCTCTTTCTTCTTATCCTTGTCTCCTTGAAGAGATTCCTGAGAATATATCTTTTTTGGATGTCTCTGATAGTGATGTTAGCGAAGAAGAGGAGTCTGGCGAAGAGAATGATGGAATTGAAGGATCTGACAAAGAAGAAGAATCAACAAAGAAATAACTTCATTTTCTTCTTTTGCTTCTTGTAATATCTGTGTATATACCCTTTTAATCTTCCATTTTTGTAACCCCTTATTGTAAACTTCTTGGATCTTCAAATATGAATTCAACCTTTGTTTCCTTTATTTGCACATAATAAACAAGCAATTCTTCCTTGTAATATAGTTTACCAGTATTATGAATGCGTAAATCTATCATATGGAAATGAATAACAAGATTTTATCCTATTCATTCCCATGCTTGCCTCTGTTATTTATTTTCAAATGAGAGATTTTATCAGTTATCGCCGAATAATAAAACTTCTGAATTTCGCCACTGCTAACTCTTATCATAAATAAATGAAGAAATATAATCATTTTCGCAAGCTTATTTGCTTGCTCAATTTTTTGTGTGGCTTTATCTTTATTTATGTTGAAGTTCATCATTGCGCCAAGATCGCAGGACGTCTTTACAATTTTGTGTAATGACCCATTGATCTTGCCTTACCATTGATTGTGTGGTCTTATTTTGCCTTCCTAGTTAAAGGTCTTATTTTGCCACCCCTCATTGCGACAAGATCGCAGGACATCGCTACACTTTAATGTAATGACCCGTTGACCTTGTCTTATCATTTTCTTAGTATTATTGCCTCTGCAGGATGTTTTCGTTGCGACAATATGACAAGCCTGTAGTTTCTTGCGAATTCACAGCCCCATAACATTGTCGTCTTGCGACGAGATCGCAGGACGTCTGTACATTTTCATGTAAAAACCCATTGATCTCGTCTTATCCTCGCGTTAGTATTATTTCCTCTTCAGGATCATCGCACAAATATGACAAGCCTAAATTTTCTTACGAAAATAGAGCCTCATGACATTTGCGTCTTAAGACACTTATCAGCTCTCTAATGGAGGGTGCCGCCCTTATCATATCCCTGGTTGCCCCTTCAAGGAGGCGTACATCGGCCATACAAGACTATCTCCTCCCATCCGGTCTTAACAACAACCAGTTGTTTTCGCAGCCTCTTATCCCTTATACCTATATGGTTTATGGTTACGAGGATGCACCCTAAGTGGAGTTTTCTTCGGGCCGAGAAAGCATGTGCCAAGACTTGCCAAGAATGGCCGAGACACTTCAAATTCCCTGCACTCTTGGATCAACCGTTTACCTCGGCGCCTTGGTCATACATCGACTCCTTGGAAGAGACCCTCGGGCGTCCAACCAGGGTATAACCTTATATATATAGTTGGAAATCCAAGGTATCTCCCCCGGGTAGGCTTTCATGGGCCCCAAATCTCCATGACTCAGATTCTAGGGGCGGTGTAACCTTTTCCCTGAGCCATGTCAAGAGATACCCCCTTATATGACGCACTTTAGGTCTTACATTTGCCTCTTACGAAATATCATTCGCGAACTAAGGTGTACGCCATAAAGGTTCGTCCCATTCACTCACTTTTTTATTTCTGTCCATTCGTTCAATCATTCATTTTTGATTTTCTATTTTCATTATCTCTGCGAAATCATTGCATAGTTTTGCTTTACCGAAATTATTTCTTCTCATTCTTGAACTTGTTCAGCAATTCTTTAACCATATTTCCATACATTTTATCACGCGAGACTTTCGCGTACTTCTTCTTTGATCGTCATATTCCTTGTACTTTGATCGTCATATTCCTTTTACTTTTTAACCTTCACAAACTTAATATCAACTATTCATTTCTTACACCTCTTGCTCCTGCTGTTCTCTGCCTCTGCATCATTCAAACTTCTTAATAGTTCCTTTCCATCATAATTTCCAACTGTCTTCATGCATTTGCTTCGCGATGTATCTTCATCTCTTGTATCTATGGCATCCACCATCAACCTTTCTCTTCTTTGTTCGTATTTTATATTTTGCTTCCAGCTCCTCCTTTTCGCATCTCTTTCCTCGCAACTCTCCACATCAACCTCATAACATTTTTGTCCTTCAATCCAGTCTCCCTTTATAATTCTAATACCACTGGGATGAGGAAACTTAATACACTGATGGTAAGTTGACGCTACACCCAAGATTTCATGTAACCATGGTCGCCCGATCAATGCATTATAAGGGGATTCCACATCGACTATACAGAACAAAACTTTAGTTGATAATCCTTGCAATGATATTCTCATATGAATTTCTCCTTTAGGTTTGTTCGTTGTACCATTGAAACCATATATCTTATATGTTGAAGGTATCAAATCTTCATCCTTCCCTCCCATAGTCTTGTAAGTATGGTAAAAAAAGGATGTTTACTGAGCTTCCGGTATCAATTAAGATTCTATTGATTGCCCAAGAATTTTCTGCTTCATTATCTTCATCATCAACAGGTTTTGGATTAATTTCCAATCTTACAACCAATGGGCTATCATGCATCTCCCTGCCTTCCGGTACTTCTGATGAGTGCCAAATAGTGCATATTTATACACCTTTTTAATATGTGTATCCAAGACCCGCGACCCGGATCCGAACCCGCTCATCCCGGGCCTAAGCTATGAGATCTCGCCGTTGAGATCGCATCATACGGTCGCTCCTTCGCTCACATCTATTTCTCGATGCTCCGCTCAACACCAAATCTACCCAATACTTCCTCGGCCGTTCGGATCGCACTCGCTGCATCCAACGCTTCGCTTTCAAAGCCACGTCCCATCAACATTCGATGCCTCCGCCTCACAACAAAACTCCCCATACCCTATACCCTAGTCGACCACCTCACTTCTCTTCTCCTTCTTTCTCTTTCTTCCTCTCCCGTCTCCATCAGAGAAAACCCAGAGCAGAGCTCTGCTCTTCCGCCACCTCCTTCCCTCTCCATGACAGAGCCGCTTCCACCACCTCCATCATCACCATACCCTGACAACACCATCACCACAGCCAACAACTCCAGCAGTCGCACCACTTCTCTAGGTTTAGCTTTCTCTCACTTAGATTCTACCCTAGAAGCTAACTTAGAGAAAACTAAAACTAGGGTTTCACCAACTATGGAAGCATGGAGCGATTGACAGAAGGAAGAGCGGGTTGGGCGACGTGGGTGAGATGTTTAATTTAATTTTTATTTTAAAGAAAATTAGGGTTTGAAGTTTTGGGAACTGCATGTATAAATAGAAGGGATAGAAGTGTTTTTGGTCATGCACAGGATAGCCAAACATCACTTTAGGTTTAATTTGTAGTTTGTTTGTTTTAATCATGTTCTAGTGTAAATTGCTAGGGTTGAGATGAAACCCTAACTTGCTATAGTGTTTCTCATACTTTAAATGTGATTCTTGAATGCTTGAATACTTCCTAAGATAGAGTCTAATCTTAGCATATCAACACATTGCTCTCACAGTGCATGCCAATGCCATGGATGCATTGTAGTTAGAATACCCATGTGATGATGATGCTGCAACTCAACTTAATTATATTATTATCAATCCTCAGATTAGTTGTACTCTAAACAGACAGGTAATACTTGGGAAAGATACATTAGTTGTGATTAATCTATCAAATGGAGAAACATCTTAGACATAGAGCAGAGTTGACACCTCTCCCCTATTTGTCATAAAGACAAGAATAATATCATGAGTTGAGAACATAATGTAGGTTAAAGGTGGATTTGAAGACCCCGGTACTTCCCATACTGTCACATTTTATTTCTTTTCAGAGTCACACCATTACATCTCAGCCGTATCGGCAACAAAACAAAGATTGTGTTACTTCACTAGAAAACCAAAGAGAGCAAGCCCTTAGATCAATCAGAGCACCACAAGTCTCTGTGGTTCGACCCGTACTTGCCGCGTCTCCGATAGACGCCGTGCACTTGCGGTTATCACTGTAGGCTAAAACATAAACCCTTTTCCAGGCCTACCAAGTTTTTGGCGCCGCTGCCGGGGACTTGGTGTGTGCCCTGTCGATTGTTGGCTTTGCTTCACTGAATTTGCATCCCTGTATATATTCACTTTAAAGTATTACTTTGTTATCTTCTGTTAATAGTATAACTTAGCTGAAGTTTTCTATTTTTGCAACTTTACATTCCTGCATCTTGTCTTGCATTGTTAGTATAACTTAGTATAACTTAGTTACATTTTCTTTCAATTTCTTCATCTTCCATTACATTCTGTTGCACTCACCATCTCACTTCAGCTGAGCTCAAGTCTGCCTGACTTGAGTTGTCACCACCCAGCTACTTTGTGACCTCCAATCACTTCTTGCTAAACCCTCGATTAGGCTAGCTAAATCTGTGTAGTGGTTCTGTTAGTATACCTGTGCATCTGTGCACCTTTTTGTGTCTTGAGCACTACAATATTGAGGACTGAGACCTCTTTGTTGAGCTGCAGGTACTTGTTGTGCTTGCTGTTAGGCTGCGCTACTGAGCCAACTAAAGGAAGGCAAGGAAAAGCTCAAGTTTGAGCTTAGCCTGTGATTGAACTATAATTGACCCTTGCATTGCTTTGTGGGTGAGGTAAGCCTGTAAGTGCAGTATTTTGTGAGTCTGAGTGCATAATAATGATCAACTAGCTTTTGATGCTCATAAACATGATGCTGTGATGAATGTTATGCCATGTATGCTCACCAAAAACCAATAACAACTGAATAGATGCCTGCTAAACTTGTCTGATGTCTTTGAGTTGAACTCTAACTTGTTTAGCAAAGATACCTGCATGATAACTGTGATTTCTGCATGATAACTTTGAGTTGAACTCTAACTTGAGGTCAACTGTGATTTCTGCCTGCATGATAACCCCTAGAGTCACAACGTGCTAATTTGCTAGCCCCCTGAAGCTACAAGTATGAGCAAACCCTGAGCTTGGCTGTAATCATCAGACCTGGTCCCTTTGCATGATCAGTTAGAGACCTTCTTGAGCTTGCTGTCAACCTCATTTGTGAAATCTTGTAAACCTTGAAAACATGCTCATACCTCTGTGACATCAGCTGAACCTTATTTAACCCTGAGCATAACCTGTGAAGTAGTGACCACAAGCCCCTGTAGCTGTGAGGTTACACTTAGGTAGTCAGGCTAGGTGAAAACCAAGAGCATAAACTACCTTTGTTGTTTGCCTTTGCATCTGACTAGCATACCTGTGATATCATAGCATCTGAATGAATATTGAGCAACTTGTGTAAGCATTATCATCTGCCCTGTGCACCTTGCATCTGCCAAATTGTGCTCTGCACATAACCCTGTTCTGTGCATAATCTGTGCTGCACATAATCTAGCTTGAGCATAAGCTAACTTGTGTTGAGTAAACCTGAGCATATGCATAAAATGACCATATAAATTGTGATGTGCATTGACAGCAACTACCAGCACTGCTGTGTGCTGAGTTCTGTGAGAAAGTGTCACTGTGTGAGTTTGTGTTTCCCCTGTGTAACCTGTTAAGCCAACTTGTTGACATCCTGAGCATGTTCTTGTGCATCTGTGTATGATCCTGTGCATCATTGAAAACTTGCAAATCGTGAAACCTGCTTGGATACTCAGGCCGCCAATCGTCCCCGTGCTCTATCTTTGTCTTGTTTGTATAAGTAGTGGTGAGCACAAAACTTGTGCTGTGTTGTGCATTCTCCAGAACTCCCCTGTATGCTGCAATTGTGTGATAGCTGTGTGCTTTATTATTCTTGTGAGTTTGCTCTGTCTTAATATCATAAGCTGAGGCGAGTTGCAAATAGTTGTGTGGCATGTGACCAACAAAGCCTGTGCTGTGTATAATACCAGTCCAGTGCTGTGGATTGCTATTCTGTGCCCATAGCTTTAATCTGAGTGAGTTGATACCAAGCTTTGATGAATGTATGATGCTGTGAGTGATATACCCTGCTGGATACCCTGTGCTGTCATTCTTGTATGCTCAAATTGATTGTATCCTGTCTTTGAACTATGATTTCCGGCAATAGAAGCACTTCGTGTGCTTAGTTCTGCGAGAAAGAGAAAGTGTCAATTTGTGCTAATCTGTGTTACCCTGTGTGTGCATCTGCCAACCTGTGGAGAGCTTGAGCTGCTCTCAGACTTGAGTTGTGAGAGACTTGCCAATCTATGCCAATCCCTGCACCTGCACATAACTCACCAGGCTATGCACATGACGGTGCATGAGCTTGCCAAGCTCTGCACAACTGAACCCAGCACCACATAACCAGGGCTGATCATTTTCACCTAAACTGAGCTGTGCAATAGACCAAAGTTCACATACACTAGGTTTCCTCTAAACTGAACAACTGGGCTCTACACACAACCAAGCCCACATAAGCCAACTGCTGGGCTGTGCACAAAAACTAAGCCCACATAAGCTTGTTCTAACTTGGCTCTACACACAACCAAGCCCACATAAGCTGAGCTGTTGGGCTGGAACCCAGTTCCACTAGGCTTGCATTATGACCTGGGCCGCACTTAACCTGGGCTGTGCCAACCACTGGGCTGTGCACTTTCACACAACCTGGGCTCTGCACAAATCTGAAGCCCACTGTACACAAAGCAACCTTTTGGGCTTACACTTAGAATCAGGTGTCATTTTCTTTTGTGGGTTGTATCACTCTGGGCTGTGTACAAACTTGTTCTGTGCATGAGCTATTTGCACAAACCAAAACCCAAATAAACCAAAACCCATACAAACCAAATCCCAAACAAACCAAAGCCCAATAAACCAAATTCCCACATAAACCAAAGCCCATTTTCATGTTATATTTGTGTAAGGCTGTTGATGTTTGTACATATTTTCTATTGGGTTGATCCTCAACTCTTTAGATTGTTGGTTTATGGCAAATTTTCATTGTATATAATCCAGTAGGACTTGTTAAAATTTTCTTTTCTTGAATCGGTTGAGTCTTCTTGTGCATATATTGTGCTAATCCGATATGATCTCCGCTGAGAATATTGGATTCTAGCCTTGATTAATGAAGCTCCAACCTTGCTTCCGCCGACATCCGGTAATCTCTTCCCTTTTCTCTTTTCAGCATAGTTCTCATGGTATGTGACTGTTTAAATTGTTTTCTATCTGTCGACACATTGAGGACAATGTTTGATTTAGGTTTGGGGGTGCATTTGCATGTAGAGTTTTAGTCTTTTTAATCTTTTATTTTCAAAAAAAAAAAAAAAAAAAACTCTTTTTGTAAAAACCTCCAACTTTTAGAGATTTTAGAGTCACTAGCATGGTTCTAGCATAGAGAATCTGACCGAAATAACAGAACTTGGAAGTACCGGAGAACACAATCGGGTTTCTTAGTTGATTAGAGCGTTAAAGTTGGATTTAACCATACCGGAGAGCGAATTAGGTGCTGTTTAGATATTCGGTAGTAGAATTGTGATCACCCATAGTGGAGACTACCCATTTGACATCAAGTGAGGCACCAACCTTCAAATTTTTGCAACTTTCTAGAAAAGTTGTTAGAGTGTGTGTCACCGTACGTCAATTCCGAGTATGAATGGTGAGCTACCCAACTTCGCACCAATTTCAAAGACTACTTTTGATCTCTTGAGTGCTAGTTTTTGTCAATCATGAGGGTGACGTCTAAAGATGAAAACTTCTTCTAAATACCGATTTGCAGTTAGCATCACTCTCTCTCTCAATCAGCAAGACCCATAGAAACACATCATCGTCAGCAAGCGGAGCATCATCAGAATATGGAAAGAAAAATTGATATAGTCCAAGGTTTATGTGCAACAAAGAAAAGAAAATAGGATGAGAATTAATAAAATTTATAAAATCAAGACAATACAAGTTGTGGAAAAATTGAGTGTTAAAGTCCTTTGTCCATGGAGTTAGCTGTTTCATTATTTGTATTTTTATTTTCACTTTTAGTAAAAAAAAAAAAAAAAAAAAAAAAAAAAAATATTGTAGTTTATTTTTGCTACCACCATGGTAAAGAAGAATTGAAAAAGAAAAATCCAAACAACAAGGAATTTGAGTAGAAAAGTTAAAAATTGTCAAGTTTTTGTGAAGTTTAGAAGTTCGTCATCAACAATTGAAGACCGAAGACCGAAGAGTGAAGACGTTTCTATGGTTCCTATGAGAGAGTGATATTAATTGCCGATCGGGTGAGAAGTGAGTGAGTACTCCCACCCCTTGCTAATGGTTGATTTCCTTTCTTAGAGATCATCGAGAAAAAGATTCTTTTTGTCCACACCTCCGTGGAGTCTCCGAAATTATTTCGGAAGGTTATCCTTCTTACCTACAACGTGTGCAGGATTTCTCTCTTTATTCCTGCCTGCACACATGGGAGACTAAAAAAGCGATCTTTTTGAGTGCAATTATCATAAAATCCTAATGGTGAGGCAGAAGTTGAGACTTATGATCACAATCGAATCCGAATTCTTTCATATGGTATGGTTATTTCTCGCTCAGAGACCGAAGGATGAGAAGGCGTTCTTTGGTAGTTCTAACTTCACACATTACTAGCATGCGAAACTCTATGTCCTCATAGCTTCTTGGAGGCTTGAGACTCTTTTACACTACGAAGTTGGAGAAGGTTTTGTGGGTACACCTCTGGTAAACCCTCACGAGACTACAACTCGTCCACTAGGGACACCTAGGGGTTTAAAGGCTTAGTGCATACGCTAAATGCATTCGAGAGACCTGCGACAGGGGTATAGTTAGGATTTCTTCATTTCTGTTTCACTTGAGGACAAGTAAAATTCAGGTTTGGGGGTATTTGATGAGTGCCAAATAGTGCATATTTATACACCTTTTTATTGGCATTTTACTCATCTTTTGCGCTTAGAAATCAGATATTATCCCAGCATTTCGTGTTTTCTTTGTTTTCAAGAATAAATATTTGTATTAATTAATTTTGTATTTTTAGGTACTAAATAAAGTCCGGAGAAACTGAGGAGCCGAAAGAGCAAAGAATTGGAGACAAGCGTCTATGGAGCAGAAAGCCAAAGCCCGCGCGCGCAACAGTTGCAACCCAACAAGTAGCAACTAATCTACAAGACATGGGCCTAAGCTATCCAAGACCCGCGACCCGGATCCGAACCCGCTCATCCCGAGCCGTTGAGATCTCGCCCAGATACATCATACGGTCGCTCCTTCGCTCACATCTATTTCTCGATGCTCCGCTCAACACCAAATCTACCCAATACTTCCTCAGCCGTTCAGATCGCACTCGCTGCATCCAACGCTCGCTCAGCACGTCCCATCAGCATTCGATGCCTCCGCCTCACAACAAAACTCCCCATACCCTATACCCTAGTCGACCACCTCACTTCTCTTCTCCTTCTTTCTCTTTCTTCCTCTCCCGTCTCCATCAGAGAAAACCCAGAGCAGAGCTCTGCTCTTCCGCCACCTCCTTCCCTCTCCCTGACAGAGCCGCTTCCACCACCTCCATCATCACCATACCCTGACAACACCATCACCACAGCCAACAACTCCAGCAGCCGCACCACTTCTCTAGGTTTAGCTTTCTCTCACTTAGCTACTACCCTAGAAGCTAACTTAGAGAAAACTAAAACTAGGGTTTCACCAACTATGGAAGCATGGAGCGATTGACAGAAGGAAGAGCGGGTTGGGCGACGTGGGTGAGATGTTTAATTTAATTTTTATTTTAAAGAAAATTAGGGTTTGAAGTTTTGGGGAACTGCATGTATAAATAGAAGGGATAGAAGCTGTTTTTGGTCATGCCTGGGATAGCCAGCATCACTTTAGGTTTAATTTGTAGTTTGTTTGTTTTAATCATGTTCTAGTGTAAATTGCTAGGGTTGAGATGAAACCCTAACTTGCTATAGTGTTTCTCATACTTTAAATGTGATTCTTGAATGCTTGAATACTTCCTAAGATAGAGTCTAATCTTAGCATATCAACACATTGCTCTCACAGTGCATGCCAATGCCATGGATGCATTGTAGTTAGAATACCCCTGTGATGATGATGCTGCAACTCAACTTAATTAGATTATTATCAATCCTGATTAGTTGTACTCTAAAAGAACAGGTAATACTTGGGAAAGATACATTAGTTGTGATTAATCTATCAAATGGAGAAACATCTTAGACATAGAGCGAGTTGACACCTCTCCCCTATTTGTCATAAAGACAAGAATAATATCATGAGTTGAGAACATAATGTAGGTTAAAGGTGGATTTGAAGACCCCGGTACTTCCCATACTGTCACATTTTATTTCTTTTCAGAGTCACACCATTACATCTCAGCCGTATCGGCAACAAAACAGTTGTGTTACTTCACTAGAAAACCAGTAGAGCAAGCCCTTAGATCAATCAGAGCACCACAAGTCTCTGTGGTTCGACCCGTACTTGCCGCGTCTCCGATAGACGCCGTGCACTTGCGGTTATCACTGTAGGCTAAAACATAAACCCTTTTCCAGGCCTACCAACTTCTTCTACAGCGAAAGAAATAATCTGCATTTGCCATTCCTTTAATGGTGAAGTATTCGCGATGTTCATTACTTCTTTATTATCAGCATCTCTTGCAAAAACTCTACTGAGAACATTATCATGAAAATCTTCAATTGTTTTGTACGAATGTACAATGGAGTTACAAAACAAATTTTTGGCCTTCGCTCCAACTTCTATTACAAATGTTTCTTTCCCTTTTGTTGAGTTTGTCCTGTGCATTTCTGGTGGTGGTGGTAACGATTGAACTTTCTCTTCACTTTTTAGGAAATGATTCAACTTTCCTTGGTCAATCATTCTGAGGATGATTCTTTTTATATTTCTGCAGTCATTTGTTAGGTGTCCATGAAAGCGGTGGTAAGAACAAAATTCATGACTTCTATCACCTGGTGGCGGTTCACTCCCCATGTTCCATGGTGCAGGTATGTTTTCCATCAAGAGTATAGCTTCCCATATTTTTTCCATACTAGTATTTAGTGGCGGCATTTTGATTTCTTCCCATACTACTCTGTGACTTCGCTGCCCTCCATGATAATTCTGCCTTTGACCTCCATAAGTTTCTTGCGGATGATCAAGTCTTTGAATCTTGTTATTTCTGCCACGGTTGTAGTAGTTCCTTTCTCTTTCAAATTCTTCCCGATCACGACTTCCCATGGATACTAACTTTGGCTGTCCATCATCTATCATCCTTTCTTGTTTCCCTTGCGAAGTGCTCGCTACTGCGCTTATCAATTTGGGTAATAATCTTACGTTCGCAGCATTTGAACTTGTATTCGCAATTGGGTATGATTCCATCTCATTTTGCCTTTCCTCTAGAGCAATATATTCCTCCTGAAGCTCTCGCAACTCAGTCATTGTGATTGTATTCTTGACTCTAAAAATTTGAATATATAAAAAATTGTTTGCGAACATAGCATTTATAAATGATAGAATGAGATATCTTTCATGCACCCTTCCAGCCATTTCGCTGCACATTGTCTTCCATCTCACAGTTAAATGTTTCAAACTTTCGCCAACTCTTTGTTTTAGCCCAAATACATCTTCAATACCCGGTCGCGAGGAGTTGTTACTTATATATGCCCCTAAGAATATAGCTTGTAAATGGTTGAATGACGTGATTGTGTTTCTTGGTAAACCCTCAAACCATTTCAGTGCTTCTCCAGTCAAACTCGATGCAAAGTATTTGCACAATATGGCATCATGATTTTCCCATTGTAACATACATCTCACATAAGCTTTAACGTGCTGTATTGCACAAGTTGTTCCATCAAAAACGCTGGTTAACGCAGGTAAATTGCACTTCGGGGGTATTCGTCCTAACTGCACCTCTAGTGTAAAAGGAGTTTTCGCAGCCTCTTCGATCGCCTCATCCAATTGTCTTCTTCCTCCTCCCCTTCTACTGTTCAGCATTCATCTCATCTCTGCCAACTCTCTCAAGATTTGTTCATTTGCATCAGAATTCGAACCTATGGGTCTTTTTAGTTCTGCCTCTCTCCTTCTGCGTTCATGTCTGTTTTGATTTTCTTGTTCATCACTCTCTTCTCTTCTTTCCCTGCGATTTTCTCCTTCATCTCTTTCACAAATTCGCACACCATTATATCTATCATTTTCTCTTCTTGGTTGTCTATCAGTTCTCCTTTGTATTCTTTCATATTCTTCATTGATGTTTCCATTGTTGCGATTTTGTTCTCGCTTTCTTTCTCGATTATCATGATTGTTATGCCGAATTGCTTCTTCCAATTCCCGTTCTTCCATTTCTGCTCTTAATCTTTCCCTTTCGCAAGATAGACGTGCTTGTTCAATATAATGTTTTTCAATTTCATCTTCAATCTCCTTTTGTTTCCTCCGTGTTTCTCTCCCATGCAGTATTCTTCTTTCTTCCTCCTGATTGTCTTCACCAATTGGATTATTCTCCCCTTGACGCTGCCTATTTCCTTGATCTCCATTATTTTGGCCATTCTGTAGAATTTCAGGACGTGGGATATAACGATCTTCTATCACTTCTCTTCTTTCACAGCATCCTTCACCGAGATTTGGTTCTCTTTCTAGATTTTCTTCATTAACATTTTCTACAGGTAATGTTCTCCTTATTTCTTCTCTAACCGATCTTGATCTTGACCTTGTATTACTTCTCGACCTTCTATTTTGCAATCTCATATTTTCCATTCTTAACTCATAGTTTTGCCTTGTTAAATTTGCGCGTTCTTCCGCTTCTAACCGCCTTTCTTCATGTATTGTTTGTCTCAACGTTTCTAATGCTGCGATTTCTCCATTTCCATGAATTGTTTCTCCAGTCTCTTCTCGGTTTCTCTCTTCTTGTCCATTATTTACCAGCTGTTGCTCTTGTTCTCTTTCCTCTATAAAATCAGATCTCCATGTATGCACACTCACCCTATCATAATCTATAGCTCTATTCGGTACTGGTTGAATTAGTGGTTGAATTACTGATTGAATTTGACCTTCTTCACTATTTCTTGCGTTTATTCTTGAGGGTTCACCTACTTCATTTCTCCTTTCTCCAGCTAATCTCCTGCTTCTTCTAACAATTGTTGGTTGTTCTGATACATTCCTTCTTCTAGCCATTTCTCAATCTCAGTAAGTTGTTGAAAATTATATGAAATTCCTTTCTTGTTACTCCCGATTCTTTTAATTCACAAGGTTGATCTTTACTCAATCCCTGTTTCTAGCGCCATTATGTAGTTGCAGGAAATCCTACACTACACCCCTCACTAGAATTCACACAACTAATCCATTTGAAGATGAATAACTATGAATTTTATTGATTATCTTCTTGAAATGTTTACAAGAGAAAATAGAACAGAGCCAAAGAAATTACAATCACTACAAATTTTCTCTCTCCTACTGACTTGCCTCACACTTCAAAAAGAACTCTCCCTCAACATACTTGCTCAACTCTTTATATAGGATAGTACACAGTGGATGACAGCTAAGCTGTCCTTTATTTTCGGGAATGACTTGCGAAATATCACAAGTGTACATGTATTAATTCTCGCGACACTCCTAAATTTCGCTAAGTCTTCACACCTTTCTCATGTTCTGGCTGTTGTCATTCATTGCGTCATTTATATTACTTCCCTGCGACGCCTTCGCAATACTGTCGTTTATTGATCTCGCGAGGTATTGGTGTTGTGATATTCTGATCCTACAGGCAGGTCTTGGATTTGTGGCAAGAAACTATTGTGGGGACTGTGTTGGTGCTTCTTCAGGTGGAATTGGAATTGCTCCCAATTACTTAGCTGAAGTAATGGCATTGATTGCTGTTGATGAATGGGCTGTTACTCAACAGTTTAGGGAGGTGTGTTTTAGCCTAGATTCCAATGATGTACTTTTTTCTTTCTCAAATAACAGAGTACCATGGATTGTGCTGAGTAGATGGGAAAGAATAAGGAACTCAATACCTGCAATCACATTTAGACATTCCTATAGAGAAGTCAACTTTTCTGCTGACAAGATGGCCAAGAAAGGGGTTTTATTGAGCAGGGGAGTAATTGTGTACTATGAGGAGAAGCCAGCTTTTTTAGGAAAGTTGGAAAATGAAACAGATATGTACTTCAGATTTTAGGGATTTAGTTTTTACTTAGAATTTTGGGCTTATGCTTTTTTTTTTTTTTTTTTTTTTTTTTTTTTTTTTTTTTTGGGTTGTCTTGGCCATTTTTGTATTTGTAAAAAAAAAAGTAATAAATTTCATGATTTAGAAAAAAAAAAAAAAGATTGACAAATCATTATGTAAGGGGAAGTGGTTTTCATTGTGAGATGATGTATTGACTAAGGGGGAGTGAAACATATCACCATAGTATATTATTGTCAGAGTTGTGATACAATTGAGCTTTGATGTTGTGTAATAATACTATACTTTGGATCTTCAATAAGTACTGGATGAACACACGCATAGTTGAAGAACCAAGGAAATCAAGCATAATGGGTTTTGGAGCTGTAATGCTTTCATATGTGAAATGGTTTTGTCACTAAAATTGACAAAGGGGGATATTGTTAGAGCATTGCTTGGTTGAAACCACTAGCGTTGGTATGTCAAGCTAGTTGTCAAGTTTAGTCGCCAAAACGCATTCCTGATTTAGTATACTAAATTTAGTTTCAGACTAGATTAGGTCCAAGAAGAGCTATTTTGAAGGATGAAGATTGAAGACTACAAGAAGACATCAACGAGGACTTCATCAAAAAAGGTATGTGGTAATTGATTTCATTTGGATTCTTCTTCAATTCTACCTTTCTAATCTATCTATTTGTACAATAAGTAAAAATGCCACATAATGGGCATAATTGGTACTTGAATCATCTTTTGGCCCTCATTCAAGCCCGCTAACCAGCCAACCGAAGCAGCCCACCAGCCTGCCCAGTATTACATAAATTCTGTAGGAGCAGAATATCGCAGCAACCTTCACTTGCGAATTATTAACGACACAACATAATAATGTCGCAAAAGAAATATTAGAAACGACACAACAAATGACATTAGCTTAAATATGAGAAAGGTGTGACGATTCTGCGAAGAGTCAAGAAGACTTGCGAAGACTAACATTTGTATTCCTGCGAAATGTCGCAATGTAAATCCGAAATTAAGGGAAATATTAGTTGTACATGAGCTGTCATCCAATATGTAATATCCTATATAAAGAGAAAGGCAGGAGAGAGAAAAGGGGGAGACACATTTTTGGAGAGTGTTGATGGTGGATTTTAGTTCAGGGCTAAAGTCGTAAAACCAATATTTTGTGCAGCCATCCTGCAGAGGATAAGGCAATTTGATAAGCGATGAATACTTATCCGCTTTATCAATTCACCTAGAATGGAGCATGCGACAACAATCCCATTCTATGAATTAAATACACGAAATTCATCCAGGTTGGAGCATGTAGCAAAAATCCCATATACCCTGTGAATTTACAACATTATTAATTAATGCATGACCAGACTTATATTTCCTGTACCCATTACCGGTGCAGCATGACGACTGAGTGTTGTTCTCAGCAGAGCAACACGAATCTCCAAGCATTAATAATGAAGCATGTACGAAATACCATACGGGCTACAACTCTCGGTGTGTTATACTAGGCCGATTGAGTATATTTGAACCCGAACCCACAAATTGCATTTCCTAACATTCATGAAATTCCTCCCTTTCCTCATTTAGTGCATCAAGGATTTGACTCAATTTGAGTTCTAAGCTCAAACCTTTGTCCATTGACTTTTGATATTGCTCAAGGTTTTGACTAAATTCAAGAATTTCATTATGTTGTTCAATAGGAGAGTTTTTCACTAGTGGGTATGCATTCCTCATATGGATATTCATTGTGTATGGTTGTGCATGAGGTTCACTAGAGAAGGGAAGACATGTTGCTATGGATGGTCATGCATTTCATCCATTTCAAGCTAGCATTTTTGCTCCATGAGTGTATCCATTATTGATTGCAAACTAGAGTTGGGGAGTATCAAATTGTTCATCTCCCCGAATGATGCATGTGTGCGGGTTGATTATGGTCCCAATAGTCAAGCCCTAGAGACACTTCAGACATTGGATTATCATGGTTTTCCTAGTTGACTGTCTAAAGCATGCAAAATATAACAATACTCAAGGGTGGTCTAAGCCAACATGGCAAGCATGCACAATTCACACTATCTGAACTAAGCACAAAAGTGTGCTCTTTGCGGGAAGCTAGCCTTCAAGCCTGGCCAAGTCACGGTACAGCTTATACCAGTCGGGTCAAACGGGTTGGCTATGTGCAGAGTTTGAGGATGCAAATGATTATCTTGTGGTTGTGCGGGCTAGTCCGCGGGATACAATCGGTTTAGCGAAGCGTACAAAGATAGGGGTATATCACTCACCAGATGTGGTATTAGCATATGAACAATAAAGATTATGCCCAAACCAACCACGAGTTGATTGCAAAGCTCGGTGGTTTCGGTCTGAGCGCTAAGTTATCATGCATTCGAGTGTACTCGGGTGGAATAAAAAAGTAACTCGGGGTTGATGGCACTATGGTCACGAAGCATACAAGCATACATTCCCGAGGTTTCAAACGGATGGATTACAAATATAGATGCTCATACAACTCGGCACTCCATGTCCAATTCAAATACCAGCTCAAATACCAACCAGCTTGTGTTTGCTCCTTCCTTCCTTTTCTTTGGGTTCTTTCGGCTTTGCCACTTGCAGCTAACTCATCAAGCAAATTTTAGTACCGACTTGCTCAACGGAGATCATTACAAGTCAGCTAACCTAGAATGAAGGGTTTAAATGAACGATCCATGATGAAGGCTGGGTTGTTGTGGCTGAGTGCTAGTGCTATCCAGCTTTGTTCTTTGATTTGAGGTCAAAAATGACAATTGATACATCGAGATCAAAAGCCAAATGCAAATATATTACGGGATGGTTATACCTAAAGATAAAAATGCGGATGTGCAATTATGATGAACTAACTAAGATGCAAGATATAATAAAAAATCCAATAATGTAAAGCAAATATGTACAAGGGCCGATTAGAGCTGTGAAGCACACAATGATCGCCAAAAACTTGTAGGCCCGAGAAGATGTTTATATTTTACGGCCTACGGTGATACCGCAAGTGCATCCCCGAGAGAAGAGGCTTGGGAATTTCTAGTGTACCGGTTGAGATGTAATGATGTGAACTAAACTAAGGTAAAAGATACAAAGTAGAGACCACTAGGTGTCGAATCCACCATATAACCTCCTAAGTTGATTCAATTTTGATAGTGTTCTCGTCCCTTGTAATGGCAATGGAGGAGTTTCAATGGATAGCTTAATATCAAAAGCACTTAACTAATTCTAGTATTATTTGTCTTGTCTAGTCTGACTAATCACAATCATTTCATTTCTCGGGTGATTAAACTTATCCTAAGATGGATACTCTAATCACAATTAAAGTATTTTTCCCTAGTACTATGTCTTCTCGGGCACAACTAGTCTAAGAATCCATAAATGAAGCATGAATTGCACATTTAACATAGAAAATAACTTCCATCGGGGAAAATTGACATACATTGTGAAAAGTAATATGCAAAAGTGTTTAGATTAAATGTATCCTAAGCATTAAAGCACAATCCAAGAACAATTACAAAATATGAACAACTCTTATGATTTTTAGGTTTCAGGGTGATTAAAACATCCAAAGTTACAAGTTAACCTAATTGTTGCCTTTGGCTAAGGGCGTAGTTTCTACAATCCCCTCCTCAACATTTATACATGCAAAGAAAAATCCCAAATAACCAAACCCTAATTCGATTAAAAATAGAAATTAATTGGAAACTTCTCTCAACACAATGCTCCCTCTTGTCAAACTACTCTAGCTTCCCCCGATTTCTCAATGAAACCCTAACCTATCTCGCTAGTTCTCTTTTAGCTTCTAGGAGAGAAGCTCAAAAGGACTACATATGGCGGGAGATGGTCGGGGTGAGGGGGTTTTGCAAGAAGTGACAGGTGTTGTGGTGTTGAGCCGGGTACATCGAAGATCGATGGGACGGCCTAGCGACGAGGATTGGCTGGAGAAGATCTTGAGTGAGAAGGTTTTGGTGTGATCTGGTGTTGCACGGAGCATCAAGAGATGATGTATAGTGAGGGCAGCGACCGTTGGATGTAAGAAGATCGAAATCTCGGCAAGTGTCTGGGCTCGGATCGGGTCGTGGTAGCTTTAGCCCATGTCTTCCTTGTTGGGTTGCAATGGCCCGGCAGACTTTGGCCATCTACTCCAAATCTTTCACTCCAATTCTTTGCTCTTTTGCTCCTGCTTTATTTATTACTAAAAACACAAAATTAATTAATACAAATATTTATTCTTGAAAACAAAGAAAACACAGAGAATATGGGATAATATCATTTTAAGCGCAAAAGATGAGTAAAATGCCAATAAAGGTGTATAAATATGCACTATTGGCACTCATCAAATACCCCCGAATTTTACTTGTCCTCAAGTCAGAAATAAGAAATCCCCATCCCACAAGAGTCTCACGAATGCATTTAGCGTATGCACTAAGTCTTTAAACCCCTTATTGGGCGAGTTGTAGTCTCGTGAGGGTTTTACAAGAGGTGTACCACAAACCTTCTCCCGAAGCATCCTAGAAGCAGGACAAAACCATGGAGTTAGAACTATCGAAGAACGCATTCTCATCCTTAAGTGCCGAGGAGAAGTAACCATACCATATGAAAGAATTGGATTCGATTGTGATCATAAGCCTCGACTTCTGCCTCACCATTAGGGTTTATGATAATTGCACTCAAAAAAGATCGCTTTTTAGTCTCATCTTTCACACGTTGTAGGTAAGAAGGATAACCTTCCAAATAAAATCTGGAGACTCCACGGAAATGTGGACAAAAAGAATCCGTGATCTAAGAAAGAAAAAAATCAACCATTAGCAAGGGTGGGAGTACTCACTCGAATAAAAATAATACAACATTTTTTTTTTTTTTTTTTTAATTTTTTTTTTTAATTTTTTTAATTTTTTTAATTTTTTTAATTTTTTTAATTTTTTTTTTTTTAACAAACACTAAAACGATAAAATTTTAAATTTCCCACAAACTTCATTAATTCTCATCTTCTTTTCCTTTGAAATATGTAACCTTGGAGTCGATGATGTGTTTCTATGGGTCTTCATCGATTGAGAGAAATGATGCTAACTACAAATCGGTATTTAGAAGGAGTTTTCATCTTTAGACGTCACCATGGTCACCTCCCAAGAGGGAAGTAACTCTTACCAAGAGTTCGTCCATCCAAAAACAACATGGACGTAAAACCATTTGCACCATCAAACTAGGGGGGTTACGACACATTACATGTGCCGATTCTAAATCGTACACAGTCTCAACCATCCATCTTCATCAGATTTGCAAGCATAGATGGAGGGTGTGAAAGGAGAGATGTAGATTCAAAGGGCCCATGGAACATGTCAACACAAAAACCGTGGGGGCACGCCTACATACAAGAACAATCGGTCGTCTAAAAGACCAAACATGTTTGGTTGTCCCGGTGCGTGCAAAACAATGTATGAAGCACGGCAAAGATGAGTAAAATGCCAATAAAAGGTGTATAAATATGCCAAAACCCTAATTAGGGTTTGTATCGATCACGAGCGTCCATCTTCTCTCGGCACGAATGGAGGGCCCAAGATTAGATTGGCACGAATGGAGCAAGATTAGATTAAGCAGGTCCGGTCATACCAACATGACCACCGTGGACCCATCAATCTCCTCACAGTCGGCCAAGGCATACCATGCCTGGTTATCCCAAATCGTCCGCCCCAAACTAGTGTGGTTGCGCTCCCAAAATCACAAACGATCTCGACCACTCAACTTCTCCAGGACAAATTGAGCGGCTTAGATCACGTTTTCATGGGACAGTCAGGTATAGGCATGAACACCAGCCTACCACCTACACGCCAGACCGATCGGCCAAGACCGACCAGGCTTGGTCGTCTTGAAACGCGCGCCCGAAGTGGGCATCGTGCGTAGCCTTTGCGGCACAAGATCCCTGTCGCAAATCAATCTCAGCCACTCTTCTTTACCGGTAAACTTGAGTGGCCTAGATCGCATCTTCGTGGGATAGTGAAGTATAAACATGGACACCAGCATGTCGTCTACACACATGCATGATCGGTCCTCTATAAAACACTTCTCATGCTTGGATTCGACCAAGCTGAAAGAAGGAACTTGCATACCTCTTAAACCCCAATCCACGGTCACAGATGAGGGTCACAAGTCATCTCGTCCGTCCAACTTTACCAGCTTGGGCGGACAGCCTAAGACATGAGTTAGGCTATCAGTAAAGCGTCACCACAATCACCATCCACCACTCTTCCACCTGGAGTGATCGGTCAAGTCAGGGCTTACCTGTATAGCCTCCAAACGATCACTTGAAGATGGCTGGACATGATGCTATTTTAAGACGCTTAAATTCGTGACTTACTCCGGTAAGCCTTAAATTTGTGACTTACTCCGGTAAGCCTTAAAAACAGCGATGCTTCATACATGCTGAATATACTTGATGCAAACACCGCATACAATACACATGATACTTCACAAGTATCGACTTCCTAAATAACTCAGTTATTTAGTCTAGCATTACATGCTACTTTTTGTGGGTCCCACGATCCACACACTCGAGACATCAATCATGTCACAAAACTGGGGGATACATACTGGGGTATTGGTCTGGCGGTTTACAGCGTGCAGCGTGCAACACGCTATCACAAGAAGCATGTCAGGAAGTCATGGACGGTTAGAGATACAAGAGAAGTGGGCAAGACCGGTCGTGTTACACCAACACACAACTCTACTACTCCATCACTCCACTTCATCCACTTCCCACGAGAGACGTGAATAAGGCTCAAATGACTTGTATAAATAGGTTCTCCTCCCTATTTTTGCACAGGAGACAACAACACAAGTCAAGACAAAAAATAGAAAACCAAGTGTTAATACAAAACACCGGAACTGATAGCTTACATCTTGTAAGCCGGTTCAGCCTTCTGTTACAAGTCATAAACAAGCCTACATCTTCACAATCTCAACACCTTCTTCGCTTCCCTCCCTAAGATCAACCCCATCTCCTTCACTTTGTGACCGAAACAAGTCTGGAACGGCCATTTCTTGGTTTAGGCCAGAATTGTACAGATTGATTTGCTGAATCTACAAGCACTCACCGCGCAATGCATTTGTTTAAGGTTTAAACTCATTCCTCATCTACACACCACAAATTACCAAATCCGGCAGGAATAGTTTTCACCCATAAACAGATAGGACACAATTTTGTAAGAGAGAGAGAAACTTTATTTTCTTTATCATCTTCTTCCCCTAAAACTAGATCTAGAGCTCTACAAAATATCCATTAATGGAGATTGTAAATGTAATACTAATGTAATCTCAACAATCATAGTGAAGAACCATGGATGTAGATCACATTGATCGAACCATGTAAAAATACCTCGTGTCAATTTATATTTCTAGTACTTATATTTGAAATTTAGGTGATTAATAAGATTTAGATCTACAAAATATTATGGGGGTATGTTGTAGGAAATCCTGCAACTACATTTTTGGCGCTAGAAATAGGGAGGAGTAAAGGATTTATCCTTCCTGTAATTTGTTGGTTCAAGAAATTTCCATGAAAATTAGTTATTGTTCATACTTTTTATTTAGATCTATAAAGTTTAGGTTCAAAAATGGAAATTTCATGGAAGAAATCACACTTTCAGGGAGTAAACATCATCAACAATTCAAAGATATGAAAAGAATAAGAGAAAAATTAGTTTTACGTGGTGAAATTCACGGAAGAAAACCAAGGTTTCAATGGAAGATTTCCATGTTCAGGAGAAAAAGCAAGAGGCAAATTGTTGAAGGAAATAAAGGAAGAACGAAGATAAGGATAAAAACAAAATGCTGTGATTTCTATCACAAACAGAAATTCGCACAGATGGTTTGAGTTGGAGCGGATAAGAAAGAGGTCACGGGTTTGAATTCGCAGAGACACATATTTTTTATTTTTCAGTGGCGAATAAGAGAATAAAGAAAAAAGTTATGAGTAAATTTCGTAGAGAAGTTCTTGAACAGTTGGTCCAGAGAGCAATATGTGCGTTCGTGGTCGCAAGTTCGAATTCACTTGCGAGCATAATTTTCTTCTTTTTACAGAGGGGAAAAAATGGATAATTTCGCAAGGTTGTTTCATTATTTCGCAAACAAGAGGCAAGACGATTGGTTATCTCGTGAAGTTAATGAGTTCATGGTCGCGAGTTCAAATCCCAACGAACGTGTATTTTTCGCATGGATTTTTCGCAAGAGTATTTCGCAAGAAGAAAGTAGGTGATTATTTGTAAAAACACTTCGCAGAGGCAGGGCTAGCACAGTTGGTCAGGAGGCATGAATGCAAGTAGAAGGTCGCAGGATCAATTCTTGCTTCTCGCACATTTATTTTTGTTATGCGAAATTTCGCACGAACTTTGACTATTTCGCAAAGAAGAAAGTTGATGACTATCTCGCAAATTAATTTCGCAAGAGAGGGTTAGAACAGTTGGTATGGTGCTAGAATATGCAAGAGGCAGGTCAATGGTTCAAATCTCATTTCTCACACTTCTTTTTGCTGCAAGATAATTATATTTTGTGCGACGTTTATACATTTCAAGGATGCTAGCTTCGCAAGCAAATCATATACTTCGCAAGAGACAACAACAGCAGCAAACCACAAAAGCTAAGTACCACTTTCCTTGAACATTTTACTTACAAAAAATAAAAGATTTTTGATTTGATTTACAAAACGCGATACAATCGCAGAATTACAAAGATTTCACGATTACAATGATTCGAGAAAAATCTCGCACAGATCAATTTATATATTTCCCTTAAATATTTGCTTTGTCTCAAATGAGAATGATATCTAACATGGAGAGTAGTAGCGGGCAAACCTTTATGGCGTACACCCTAGTTCGCGAATTAAATTTTGCAAGAGGCAATGTACCTAAAGTGCGTCATATAAGGGGGTACCTATTAGGATCATCTCCATGAAGGATGTTATCGGATGAAACAAAACAAGTTATACAAAGGAAATCAAAACAAAGAAAAACGATTTGAACTTGCAATTAAATGAATATTTGTGATAAAAGAAATGTTGAATACTAATCTAAATTCTTATTTGCATTACAGTATTGCATGAGGCAGAGAACATGGAGTAATAATTTCGCAATACTTCTTATTCGCAATCAAGGACGGATACTTCTTATACTTCTCAAAGGATACTTCATACTTCTTATATATTTCGAGGATTAAGTACTTCTTATACTTCTTCAAGGATAATTCATACTCCGCATACTTCAAGAAATGATACTTCATATATACTTCTCAAAGCTTCGGAACTTCGCAAAAGAATAAAGGCAAGTACGTAATTTTCAAGTCTAGTATTCTTTCGCTCGTTCCTCCAACAACTACAACAAAGTGGATTTTTTTATTAAAGATCACTCTTCAAGCAATATTCAAGAAAAAAGAGGCAAGATGTAGGAGCAGATATCGCAGCAACCTTCACTTGCGAATTATTAACGACACAACATAATAATGTCGCAGAAGAAATATTAGAAACGACGCAACAAATGACATTAGCTTAAATATGAGAAAGGTGTGACGATTCTGCGAAGAGTCAAGAAGACTTGCGAAGACTAACATTTGTAGACCTGCAAAATGTCGCAAGGTAAATCCGAAATTAAGGGAAATATTAGTTGTACATGAGCTGTCATCCACTATGTAATATCCTATATAAAGAGAAAGGTAGGAGAGAGAAAAGGGGGAGACACATTTTTGGAGAGGACACAATTTTGTAAGAGAGAGAAAAACTTTATTTTATTTATCATCTTCTTCCCCTAAAACTAGATTTAAAGCTCTACAAAATATCCATTAATGGAGATTGTAAATGTAATACTAATGTAATCTCAACAATCATAGTGAAGAACCATGGATGTAGATCACATTGATCGAACCATGTAAAAAATCCTATTGTCAATTTATATTTCTAGTACTTATATTTGAAATTTAGGTGATTAATAAGATTTAGATCTACAAAATATTATAGGGGGTGTGTTGTAGGAAATCCTGCAACTACAAATTTAATAACCGGTCAATGGTCAAAGTCAATGCCCGGTCAATGGTCAAAGTCGACACCCGGTCAATGGTCAAAATCAACGCCCGGTCAATGGTCAAAGTCAACCATCAGTCAATGTCAAGGCCGTGTTGCCGAAGGTGCTGCCATGTAGTTTCCATCCATGTTGCCGATGGTGCTGCCATGCAGTTTCCATCCATGTTGCCAATGGTGCTGCCATGCAGTTTCCACTCGTGTTGCCAGCAGTGCTTCCAACCAATTCCCATCTAAGTACTCTATCGCACTGTCGGCCCAATCAATCGGTCTGCCGATTAGCATCCATCCATATCTTGCCCGACCATTATGCTGTCAACCATCAATCCGGTCGCCGGTCAAGATCCATCCATCCGCCGCCATTATGCCTCACAACCATCAATCAATCTGCCCGGCATGCGAGAATTAATTCAGGAAGTATGCAAAAGCAGTTTCATGCAGAATTAAACGTGGAGGCATCAATGAGCAGTTTCATGCGAATTAATTCAGGAGCATGAATGAGCAGTTTCATGCAGAATTAAACAGGGAGGCATGAATGAGCAGTTTCAGGCAGAATTTAACATGAAGGCATGAATAAGCAGTTTCATGCATAATTAATACAAGGGAAGTAAATACCATTTATATTCAGGATTGTATAAATAGAGGAAAGGGAATTCTGAAAGGGGGGAAGTAGCTGGTAGAGAAAAAATAGCATGTAATTCTATTATCAATAAAAAAATCACTCCCCAAGGGCATTCGTCTGTGGATGAAGAAAAATTCTGCCGAACCACGTTAAATTCGTGTCTCTCATATTTATGCTATTTCATGTTTTTAACCCTGTTTTCATCAACTACACAAAAATCATCACGTTTAGTTCCTGGAAATATTTCTATGCGCAAACATTGGCGCCGACTAAGGGGAATTACGAGGAAAGGAATCGTGTTTTCCCATTGAGAAAAGTTGTACAGAATGCTTTAAAATCGAGTCTGTTAAAAAGATGTTTGAAATTCATGAAAAATCACTGCTGCAGTCCAGTTGATCATAACTGCTGCAGCCCATTTTTATCGTAATAGTTGCAGTCCAGCTGATCGCAGCTGTTGCTGACTAGTTAATCACAATTACTACAGTCCAGATTCGCAATTCGAGATTTGCTAAAGCTATTACCTTCTGAAACCACTAAAATTGCATTACTACAAAGCCTGATGAAATGTTGCCAGGACGTTCGGTCCACGGTAAAAGATGGCGTGACAAAAAAAAATTGTTACAGGATATTTGATCCGCGATATGGATGGGTGCAATTTTGATTTCAATCACTGCATTCCAGCTGGGCGCAGCTGCTGCAGTCCAGTTAATCACGATCGGAAGCCGACTCACCGCAAAGATCGCAAAAATTGTTGGCAGGATGTTCGATCCGCAGCACGTTATAGTCCAAAATTCGAAAAAAAAAAAATCAGTTCATCCATAACATATCAGCAGCATATTCGAGTTCGTAGCTTGTCAAAATCACCTCCACCATGTACGAGTTCCAAGTCCGTTGCTACCTGTACCAGCTGCACATACGACAAACACATGAGGCGGAAACCCTAAGGAAAAACCTCTAGCGAAGCACCACCAAAGTTTCCTTAAAAGGTCCACAAACGCATTTCAAATAACCGTGACAAAAAACTGTTACAGAAAAAGTTCATGAGAAAAGGCGACTGTCCAGGAATAATGTTGCAGAAAGTTCAAGGAGAAAAGACAACAGTACTCAAAACTGTTGCAAAGGGGAAGACAACAAAGATAACACTTCCACCAGCCGTTGCAGAAGCAAAGATCACAGTCCAAGAAAAATGTTGCGAAAAGCGCCAAAAAAAAAAAAAAAACCGGCGGCCAAAGGCGGCGGCTGTTCCAAATCCGTCACTCTGGAAAAATTTCGATGCTTCATGTTACATCAAACTCCGATGCGTCGCGTATATCAACCGTTGATTCTCTGTGGAACATCAAACTTCGATGATCTGCGGTACATCAAAATTCAAAGCTCAGGAGAAATTTCGATGCTTCAGGTTACATCAAACTTCGATGCGCTGCGTATATCAACCTTGGATGCTTTGTGGTACGTCAAACTTTGATGCTCTGTGCTACATCAAACTTCAGCAGGGTACCACATAAGCAGGTTCCACATCATCAAGGTACGTCCAGTCAGTGTTCGCCATGTCAGCAACTCCGTCCAGTCAGTGTTCGCCACGTCATCCCCTGGTCCAATCATCGACCACCAGGTCATCAAGTATGCCACATCAGCACCTGCCACGTCATCGAACCAATTAAGTCAGTTGTGTCACGTAAGCGAACCACCCCAGTCAGCAGCGCCACATCAACAAGGGGTCCACGTATGCGATGCCACATTAGCAAGGTGGTCCAGTCATTAACGCCACATCAACAACCGGTCCACGTCAGCATTTGCCACATCAGCATTTGCCACATCAGCAAGAGGTCCGCCTCGGCGATGTCACTTTAGCAAGGTGGTCCAGTCAGCAGTGCCACGTCAGCGAGGTGGTCTAGTCAGCAATAATATGCCACTTCAGCATGCCACGTGAGTACGGTGGCCGACACGTCAGCAACAAACAGCCACGTCATCGTCTGCGTCATCAAGAGGGCCCATGCAGTGTGCCACGTCATCAGCCACGTCAGCGACTCTATCCATTCAGCATCGACACGTCAGCATCCTAATCCAGCCCATAATGCCACATCAGCAACAATGACCCACCGGTGGCTGCCACGCTAGCCCATTGCCCCAGTCAGCATGCCATGTATTCCTCGTGCCACGTCATCTGTTCGCCACGTCATCAGTGTGACATGTCAGCTGATTGCGACTTGATGACGTCATCTTCACGGCTTCATCATCTTCTCCGGCACAATCTTTGGTATAGGTTCGTCGTCTCAGGCCAGTTCATCGTCTCCGGCAACAGCAGCAGGTCGGCGGCTTCACGACCCGGCGGCCGCTGCCGGCAGCTTCATCTGCCCGGCATGATCCAGCGCTGCACGAGACATGCTATTTCCGTGCTCCGTGGTTATTTCCGCCCAACTCCTTTACAATGAAGGTTGTTTACGCCCCACCTAGCCGGACTGAGCCGACTAAGTCAGCTGAGTCGTTAGCCGAGCCAAGCCAATGGCTCGATGGATTTTTCAGCCCATCCTTATTTGGTTTACGGATTTCTCAGCCCCACCTTTTGGGCTTAGCCAACTACACCTGTTTCTTGAACTTGGTCTTCAATTTTGTTTCTTTGATATCTCCTTCATATGGCGTCCGAATTGGATGATTTTTAGCTCGTTGCGATCGTATTTCAATATCCTACAATCATGGAGGTAAAATTTTTACAATTGGAGAATAATATTTTTGGTACAATCACATCATCAACATGTTTGGAGCAAGATGCTCACCAAGTAAAGTCATAAAAGAAATGGAGCAAGATGCCCACGTCACCAATATGATAATACCGCGTCGTCAACCGGGTACCATGTCATCTAACTTCTTGCCATACAAATTGCCATATTAGAAACTTTTCATCTTATTAGTATAAGTTGCGCCACATCGGCTGCTCCTTCCCCGGCAACAATCTATTTCTCGACTTACTCCACATGCAAATTTATTTGTTCGATAACTTCTTCATAGTACATACGAATTGAGCGATTTTCGGCTCGTTGAGATCGCATGTCAATTTCCAACAACGTAAGGGCACAGTTTCAAACGTTAAAATAAAAATTATTTTTGAGATTGGAGCGGCGACATCGAGGAGGGGCGCATTTTAAATCACCATATGAAGCCATAACAAAATCCTCAAAGATTGATGTTGTGTCGATTTAAGTCCACAACATGAAAAGTTTGTGCTTGTTGTGTAGATTTTCAAATCTCAAGACACTTATGTTCGGTGATGATCATAATTACTACAGTCCAGTTGATCGAGCTGCTGTAGTCCAGTCCCTCATCAAATACTGCATTCCAGTTGATCGAACTGCCGCAGTCCTTTTTCGTATAATTACTACATTCCAATTGATCGAACTGATGCAGTCCGGGTTTTCCTCAAAACTGCTTCAGAATAGTTTTTCTAATAATCACTTGATCCAGTTTTACTTATAATCGTTATAGTTCAATTGATCATGTTCTTTGAAATACAGTTTCATGGAAACTGTATTCAATCTAGTTTGGATTCAACTGGTGCATTCCAGTACCCGCAGACAAATCTAGTAGCCGAGTCAAGCCGAGACGCTAAGGCAACTACACTATTCATCGCCGCTGGAAAACGTTAACATAGCCAATGGACATCCTAATCACCTCATAAACGAAGTCGCACTAACACTTTTAATACGGTACGTATACAAATTAAAAAATTTCGCATCTTTTCATATAATCATGCATACCTTTGTTCAATGAGACACCTATAATGTGGCGAGCATTTTCTCATGAGTAGATGCACACATTTCAATCCTGCGCGCATCTGGAATAGTGGGATTGGCCCCCCCGCGTGAATTCTAGATAGCAGACATCTTCAAAATCTCATGCGCGAGCAAAATGCAGCAAGGCAGTACATCCTTGTGCGAGCATTGAGCAGCATGATAATCACTATCTTCTGGGGGCGAGTTGCATATCACTTCAAGGTGACTGACTATCACTTGGGGGCGAGATATGTAATACCTCATGGTCTAAAATAACTCTTTTTGGGCGAGCTGCGTAACACTCCATATGCTTGGGGGAGAGTCACATAGCACCTAAATGCAATACGAAATTCAGTTCCTGAAAATCAAAACAAAAGGTAACCCAAACTTCTTAATCCTTCAACGAGTTACAGGATTAAAAGGGGGCGAGCATACACCCTAATATTTTGACGCAATTATTGCAATCAGTAATATTAAACTTCTACAGTTAAGTTGATCGAATTGTTGTAGTCCAGTTCAAAAGCAATTGTCGACTCGGTTGGACCTGGCGATGCAGATCGATTTTGCTCATCAATTATGTACTCAGTTGGACACAACTGGTGTAGTCTGGTTTTATTTATAACTGTTACACTTAGGTTTATCGAACTATTTTATCCCAGTTCTCAAAGAATCGCTCGAGTCGGCTTGTTCGTCATTTGCTTGATCCGGTGATCGAAGCTCTATGATCCGGCAAAGATAGTTCGCCGCTCGCGATCCGGCTTATCGCATCTTCCTCGCGATCTGACGTTGCTCACTCCTCATGCGGTCGGTGATCGCATTTCTGCTGATCTGCCTTTGCTCGTTCTTCTGCATTTCAGCTGATCAATTTGCTGCGGTCCTGCCTTTGTTCGCGGCTCTTGCGATCCAAACATGCATACTGCTGCGGTTTAGCTTTGCTCGTTCTTTGCGGTTCCAGCTGACACCGGCTGCCGCAGCCCGGTCTATGTTCGCAGCTCCTGCAGTCCGGTAGATCGCGGTGCTGCCGCAAGATAATCTTTGCTCGTTGCTGCTGCATTTCGCCCGATCGAAGGCTCGGGCTGCGATCGGCTGTTCGCAGATCTCTTTGATCCGGTGATTCTTCGCTGTGCGATCTTGACTTTGCTGGATCTTCACAGATTGTCTAGCTGATCGAGTCGTCAGAAGTCCAAATTATGTTCGCAACTCCGCAACTTCACCTGATCGCGAATCGCCGCAAGGCAGCTTTATTCGCTTCTACTTTAGTCCAAATTGATCGAGTCGGCCGAAGTCCACTGCTCGTCAGCCTCGTGATTCCAACCTGACCGCAGCTTTTGTAGTGAAGCTTTGCTCGCTGTCAGCCGCGATTCCGACTCGATCGAGTCGCCGCAGTCCATCTATGTTCGCATCTCCTGCAGTCTAGCTGATCGCAGCTGCTGCAAAGCATCTTTGCTCGCCGTCGTCGCAGCTCAAATTGATCGGCCATCGCAGCCTCACTTATGTTCAGCAACTCATGCAAATCCAATCGACCGCAGCCGGCGCAGACATGCCTTGCTCGTTGTCGCCGATTCGTAGCCAGTTGTTCGCAGCTTCGCAGCTCTGCACTCGATCGCAGCATACTGCAGCTACTTTGCTCGGCCGTTGTAACCCGGCTTTTCTCAATATCGCTGGAGGGCGATTTTTGTGGCCGTCGCGGTCGATTTATCGCAATCATTGCAATCCAGTTCATGCAAAGAACTATTGTGATCTAGTCGACATCGCCGCTGCTATCCTGATTCATATAACTACTGAAGACATATAAAGATCGATGTCACATCCAGTAACACAATCAAGACCATTGGAGGTCCAACAACACACAAAGTCTATTACCATCTCAACTACTAAAGGGTCACACCTTTTCGCTCGCAACTACCGCAGCTCAGTCCGTAATTCACAGCAGCTTAATACCAATAGCTCACATAGATTCCAGCCGAGTGACGTCGAATATAGCTCATCTTTTACAAACAACAGTTACTAGTTTAGTTCTACGCAACTACCACGATCTAGTTTTCATCAATAATTAAAACTCACTTTCAACACTCCGCTCCAGCATCACGCTTTCGTTGCAAACCAGATCAGCCTCCAGTCCTGTTTGTTTTTCATACAACAATGGTTCATTCTCAACTGTTTCCCGCCGATCTTCCAAACACAATAGCCTCACTTGGGGGTGACTTGATTACGATTTCCACGATCAATCAAGGCAGTTTTCTTTTCGCTTCAACAACAAAAATTTACTCTCGGGGGCGTCTTGATTTCCGCAAACAACAAGGGAAGTTTGCCAATCACCTCATCATCAATAATACACACTTGGGGGCGAGTTTTGTCATTGACTAAGGAAAACGAAATAGTCTTAACCCCCAACAAGTTGGAGGTTAAGAGGGGGCGATGTTTGTAGCATAAGTAAAAATGCCACATAATGGGTCCAATTGGTACTTGAATCATCTTTTGACCCTCATCCAAGCCCGCTAACTAGCCAACCGAAGCAGCCCACCAGCCTGCCCAATATTAAATAAATTCAATAACCGATCAATGGTCAAAATCAACGCCCAGTCAATGGTCAAAGTCAACTGATGAGTGCCAAATATTGCATATTTATACACCTTTTTATTGGCATTTAACTCATCTTTTGTGCTCAGAAATCAGATATTATCCCAGATTCTGTATTTTCTTTGTTTTCAAGAATAAATATTTGTACTAATTAATTTCGTGTTTTTAGGTAGAAAATAAAGCTCGGAGAAATTGAGGAGCCAAAGAGCAAAAATTGGAGACAAGCGTCTACATGGAGCAGAAGCCAGCCAAAGCCCGCGCGCGCAACAGTTGCAACCCAACAAGTAGCAACCCATCTACAAGATATGGGCTTGAGCTATCCAAGACCCGGCCCGTGACCCAGATCCGAGCCCGTCCATTCCGAGCCGTTGAGATCTCCATCTTATGCATCCAACGGTCGCTCCATCCTTCCCATCAACACTCGATGCTCCCGCTCAACACCAAAGCAGCTTGATTCTCCCTGAGCCGTTCAGATCTCGCATCGGGCCACGCATCGGATTCACCGAGATCCAACGCTCGCTACAGCCTCCTCATCGATCTTTGCTACACCCGCTTCACAACAAAACACCTTATACCTATACCCATTCGACCTAAACCATTTCTTTCTTTCTTCTTCTCTTTCTTCTCCATACCATTTGCAGAGCTCTCCCATACCTCCTTCACCCGACCAAACCCAGTTGCAGAGCCACCTCCGCCACCATCTCTCCTTCCCGACACCAACAAGTACCACCACACAGCCATCTTCGCCGCCCCTAGTTATAGTTATCTATCATCAAGCCTCTCTCTTAACCCTAGAGGATATGTTAAAGATAATTGGAGCTAGGGTTTGCTCTTACATCAAATCAATTGAGGGAAACCATCAGCTCTGAGACGAATTGACATAGGAGAGTGCGATTCAGGGAGTATGGGCGATTGGGTATGCGTTTACTTTTCAATTTAAAATGAATTAGGGTTTGGTATTTTGCATGTATAAATAGAAGGGGTCTTGTGTTGTAAGAACTTTATGCCTGGGCTAGCCAGACCACCAATTTAGGTTTAATTGCAGTTTTATTTGTATTCAACCATGTTCTAAGTTTAATTGCTAGGGTTTAGATGAAACCCATAATCAACTGATAAGTGTGGTTCATATTTTGATATTGTTCTTGATTGTGCTATATTGTTTAGGATACATATAATCAGAACACTTTTGCATTTTACTTTCACAGTGTATGCCATGTATGCATTGTAGTCAGGTTATTTCTATGAAGAATGTGTTGCAATTCATGCTTCATTGACCATTATTGATCCTTAGACTAGTTGTGCCCTGAGAAGACAGCTAGTGCTTGAGAAAAATACCCTAATTGCGATTAGAATATCCATCTTAGGATAAGTTTAATCATCTAAGTAATGAAATTGATATGTGATTAGTTGTCTTTGTGACAAGACAATACTAATACTAGGGGTTAATTAATTGCCTTGGTTGATAATAAACCATCCATTGAGACCCTGGATAAATGGCGGACTTGCCATTACAAGGGACGAGAACATTATCAAAATTGAACCGACTTATTTGAGATTAGGTGGTAGATTCGACACCCTAGTGCTCTCTATCTGTTTACAATTTACCTTGCTGCTTTAGTTTAGATTCACACAACAACACCTCAGTCGTATCGACACCAACCATATCTATGTGACACACTTGCTAGAATTCAGTTAAGCCAAGCCTTAGAATCAACATAAGCCACACAAGTCTCTGTGGGATCGACCTGTACTTGCCACGCCTCCAACAGGCGTTGTGCACTTGCAGTTTAACGTAGGAAATACACTTTTATAGACCTACCAAGTTTTTGGCGCCGCTGCCGGGGACTTGGCGTGTGCTATGCTGATTATTGGCTAGCAATTCACTGAATTTTCAACCCTGTATATATGCTCTGCATTGTTGTTTTAATTCTATGTTAGTGTAACTTATCTGTAGTTTTTAGATTTGCTCTGAAGTTTGTTTAAACCATTGATCATTATAACCTGCACAAACCTGGAAACTAAACTCTCCTTTTGAGCTCACGGGTACCTGCAAAGCTGTTGGGAAAGCTGAGGCAAGGAAGAGCAATTGTTAACAAAGCGGTCCAAACAGGTTAGTGACAAACTTCAGTGGAAGTCAATGAAGTAAGTTGACACCACAGAACCTGTTGAGCTAAGTTGCTCTGTGCACTTAGCATTTCCTTCTCTGTTAACCACATTTTCACTCATTGAATGATAAGCATGCTAAGACCTTGAATGCTAGACCTGGAATCTGTTAACCTGTTGAAATAAGCATTTTCACTCATTGAATGTTAACCTGTTGAGATAAGCATGCTAGACCTTGAATGAATGATAGCATGTATGCTTGCTTGTTGACCTTGTGCCTAAACCCAGTTGATACAACTTGCTCTGTGCTTATCACAAACCCTTAGCTTCAACATAATCTGTGCTCGCTCCAGCCCCTGTAGCTGTTGAGCTTGAGTAGCATTCCTGTGACCTTGTTGAGTCGTGAATGATCCATAACAAGCATATTGTAGTACCTGTGTTATCTGCTTTGAACCTTGTGTGTGCCCCGAGCAACCCCTGCGACTTGTAATGTGAGTGGTTCCTTGACCTCTGGATTACACACATGTTAGCCGGGTATGCCATGGTTGTGTGCCGAAATATGTGGGTATATGCATGAATTTGTTATCATATCTATGAGCTTTGTACCAAAAACTGAATCGAGCATCACTAATATTTGCCTAAAGCATCACAAAGATAACCACCTATATTGCCTTGCTTGCCAAGAGTAGTCACCCCGCTAGGTAATCATCCCTAATTGTCTCGTGAACTCATTGCTTGCACACCTCGGTGGCACTTGAGCAATTGTGAAACCCGAAATCGGTGCTTGTACATTCTCGTGACCCTAATTGCCATCGACTTTGTGCTTAGCTCCACCCACCGTAGGTTTGTAGAGCCTAAGCTGCAACTTGGTCTCTCGAGCATAACCCCGAGCGTAGTCCGTTGATACTACTGTGGCATGTTAGGCTTTTGGTAAAGTGCTCAAATTGCTCATCTACTTGATTGTTGCTCTGCCATTAGTGTTTGACTACGAAGGCTATTTGCCAGGAGGTATCTCTCGTGCATCAATCTGTGGCACTTGAGTGAAATCATTGTTCTGCTGAACCTTTTGGGCCTGAATCTGTCAACCCTGTTGAGCCAAGCTGTTGCCTGACCCCTTGCATACTATAACTCAGTCAACTAGAGCCATCTACACCCTAGTGTGATCAGCTGTTGAACCCCTTATGTATGTTTGATCTTGCTTTAAACCTTGTGTGAGTTTGTGCTACCCTGTGGGTATTTATTTGTTAGCCTGTGCATAAGCTCTCACATGCTGTGCTGTGCTGTGAGTGCACTTAGACCTGTGTTGTACATGCAAAACAATTTTTCCCCAGCAGAAATTCCCTGCGAGTCCCTCGCAAGCACATGGTTCACTAGAGAAGGGATGATCATGAACAATGTTATACTCCCTCTTACTTCTTCCCGATCATTACCTTTCCTTACCCAAATTTTCCGCAGTAAGAAATTCCTTGCTTTCTCTCGGACCTTGTAAATGATGCCAAGAAAACTTCTGTCGATCCTGTCAAATCCAATGTCTGCGAGATTTTAAGTAAACATCTTGGTCCTGATAGGATCTCGCAAGCATCCTTAGGTCAAGAAATTAGTGTGCTGAGGAGTGATCTCCAAGTTATGACTGCGAGATGCAATAATCTCCATCTTGAAAATCAAAAATTTCACAACATCTCGCTAGATTTTGATAATCTTCGCAGGAAGAATGAGGAATTAAAAGGTAGAATCTCGCAACTTCTCCTTTTTTTTTTCTTCTTTGGTTCCCTGCGAGTCCCTCGCAACGCTGTCGTTTATTATCCTCGCGAGTCTTGTACGTTGCGATATAATGATCCTACATCTTGCCTCTTTTTCCTTGAATATTGCTTGAAGAGCGATCTTTAAGGAAAAATCCGTTGTTGTAGTAATCTTTGGTCTTTGTTGATGAAGGAACGAGCGAAAGAATACTTTTCTTGAAAAGTACGTACTTGTATCTATTCTTTGGCGAAGTTCCGAAGCTTTGAAAATTATATATGAAGTATCATTTTTTTGCCTCAGGGGTTATGGAAAGTGATAAATTTCGCAAGCTCATCTCGCAAGTTAAAAAGGGTGATGAATCATGAGAATTTATGCCCCCCTTGAATTGTCGCAACTGTTCGTTTTCCACTAAAAATCTTCTTCAGCATAGTTCCGTGAATTTAGTAATGACCGTTTACACGTGTTTAAAACTACCCTTTTTACCGGTGCATTTAATGTTATCCGGTCATAACATTTTCTTGTCTATTTATAGGAGGATCTTTTGTGAAGAACACTTCTTTCCTTTTACTTCATCTTCTTCATCGTCTGCAATTATTTTTCTGCTGTCTTTCTTCATCATCTTCTTCACCGTTTTTCTACTACTTCCTATCTGCTATTATTTCCATGGCATCCAGGTTTGTTATTCTTGTTAAACTCGATCGATTTTGTGATTGATTGATTTTGTGATTGATTTCTCTTATTGAAATTACTTTATTTTGATTTCCCTTTTAACCTCTTTCTGCCATTTTTGCTTTAGCAAGAACAAACCCGGCACCAAGTTCACCGTGAAGAACCCCATTCTCTCTTTGGGTTCGCAGTCGAAACCCCCTTCTCAACAGGAACCCCTCCTGCAACCAAAGTCCTCTTTGCCAGCAAAATCTACCGCTTCTAAAAGAAGGCCTGCGAATGACAAGGTATTTAATAAATATTTACCCCTCTTTTTTAATAACAATATTGTTGCCTCTGTTTCTTATGTAACTTGTCATTCACAGGATGATAAAACTATTGATAGGACTCCCAAAAGATCTCTCCAACCTAAACCCGTGACTCCTGATGTTCCTTTTCCCTCATTTACACCTTCGTCTCCTGTTGCGAAACTATCGCAGGATAATTTTATCATTAATAACAATATTCCTATGCCTCAACTCCTCATAGACCAAGTTCCTCATAATAGTACTACTACAAATGACCTTGTTCCTTCTCCTACCATCAATGCCTCTGTCATTTCCCCGATCATTACCTTTCCTGAGATCTCCTCTTCCCATGACGTTCCCTTGGCGAAGAATGATTCGTCTCTACCTTCTTTATCCGAGCAACTCCCTCTTACTGCGGAAAATTTGGAAGGGATAGATGTGGCTTTCAAAGTATATCATTGTTTTGCATTTTGGATTGTCTCTTGTCATTATCTTTGCGAGAGTTTCGCGTATTCTTTCTTCGATTATCATAGTCTTTGCACCTTCAGCATATCTTTGTTACTCAAAAATTCAAAAGATTTTTTTTTTTACTCACATATTTTTCGCAAGCCTAAAATCAATCACTCACTCCTTGCGCCTCTTATTTCTGCTGCTCTCTGCTTTTGCGTTATTCAAATTTCCTAGTACTTCCTTCCCTTTTGCGAAATCATCGCCATTTCTTACTTTCAGCAGGCATTGGTTTCACAATGTATTTTCTTCTCTCTTTTCTATTGCGTCTACCATCAATCTTTCCCTTCTTTGTTCTTCTTTGATGTTTTGTTTCCAGTTCTTCTTCTGTGCAGCTCTTTCCTCGCAAGATTCCACATCAACTTCATAGCATTTCTTTCCTTCAATCCAATCTCCTTTTATGAATCCAATACCATTGGGATGAGGAAATTTGATGCACTGGTGGAAAGTCGATGCTACACCCAAAATCTCGTGTAACCAAGGTCGCCCAATCAATGCGTTATAAGGTGATTCCACATCGACTATACAAAACAAAATTTCAGTTGATAATCCTTTCAGTAGAATTCGCATATGAGCTTCTCCTTTAGGCTTATTGGCAGTACCGTTGAAACCATAGATTTTGTAAGTTGAAGGTATTAGATCTTCATCTTTCCCTCCCACAGTTTTGTAAGTATGATAAAAAAGGATATTCACAGAACTTCCAGTATCGATCAAAATTCTATTGATTGCCCATGAATTCTCAGCTTCATCATCTTCATCATCACTAGGTTTTGGGTTAATCTCCAATCTTACCACTAATGGGTTGTCATGCATTTCTCCATCCTCAGGTACCTCTTCTGCGGTAAAATAAATAATCTGCTTTTGCCATTCCTTTAGTGGCGATGTCTTTGCGATGTTCATTATTTCTCTATTATCAGCATCTCTTGCGAAAACCCTACTGAGAATGTTATCATGAAAATCTTCAATTGTCCTGTACGAATGTACAATAGAGTTGCAAAACATATTCTTTTCTTTCGCTCCAACTTCTATTACAAATGTTTCTCCTCCTTTTGTTGTGTTTACTCTGCGAATTTCTGCCGGTGGTGGTAATGGTTGAGACTGAGGTTGATTTTTTAGAAAATGATTTAGTTTCCCTTGGTCTATCATTCTGAGGAAGATTCTTTTTATATTTCTACAATCATTTGTTGAGTGTCCATGAAAATGATGATAAGAACAAAATTCATGACTTCTGTCGCCCGGAGGCGGTTCACTTCCCATGTTCCATGGCACGGGTATGTTTTCCATCAAGATTATAGCTTCCCATATTTTCTCGACACTAGCATTCAATGGCGGCATCTTGATTTCTTCCCATATTACCCTGTGATTTCGCTGTCCTCTATGATAATTTTGCCTTTGACTTCCATAAGTTTCTTGTGGATGATCAAGTCTTTGAATTTTGTTATTTCCACCACGGTTATAGAAGTTTCTCTCTCTCTCAAATTCTTCTTGATCACGACTCCCCATGGCTACTAACTTCTGCTGACCATCAACCGTTATCCTCTCTTGTTGCCCTTACGAGGTGCTCGCCACTGTATTTATCAACTTAGGTAACAAGCTTGCATTCACAGCTTTTGAACTTGTGTTCGCAACTGGGTATGATTTCATCTCATTTTGCTTTTCCTCAAGAGCAATGTACTCCTCTTGGAGTTCCCGCAACTCAGTCATTGTGATTGTATTCTTAATTCTAAAAACTTGAATGTATAACAGATTGGTTGCGAACATAGCGTTAATGAATGATAGAATGAGATATCTCTCATCCACACGACCAGCCATATCACTACACATTGTCTTCCATTTCATGGTTAGATGTTTCAAGCTTTCGCCGACCATTTGTTTTAACCCAAATACATCTTCAATGCCAGGTCGCGAGGAGTTATTACTTATGTATGCCCCTAAAAATATAGCCTGCAAATGGTTGAAAGATGTTATGGTATTCCTTGGTAAACCTTCAAACCATTTCAAGGCTTCTCTGTCAAACTTGATGCAAAATATTTGCACAATATAGCATCATGGTTCTAGCATACATCTCACATAAGATTTGATGTGTTGTCTTTGCACAAGTTGTTCCATCGAAAATCTTTGGTTAACGGAGTAAATTGCACTTTGGGGGTAATCCTCCTAATCTGTACTTCTTGTGTGAATTGAGTTTTGTGACTTCTTCTTTGGCTTCATCCAATTGTCTCTTACCTCCTTCTTTTTTATTATTTAACATTCCTCTCATTTCCGCTAAATCTCTCAAAATTTGTTCATTTATGCCAGAATTTGGATCCATTGGTTTTTTTAACTCCGCCTCTCTTCTTCTACGTTCATATTATTTTGGCTTTCTTGTTCATCATTTTCTTCTCGTCTTTCTCTGCGATCTTCTCCTTCATTTCTTTCATGAATTCGCACACCATTATATCTATCATTTTATCTTCTTTGCTTCCTTTCAGCTATCCTTTGTACTCTTTCATATTCTTCATTGATATTACTGTTGTTACGATTCTGTTCTCGCCTTCTTTCTCGATTATCATGATTGTTCTGGCGAATTGCCTCTTGTAGCTCCTGTTCTTCCACTTCTGCTCTCAATCTTCCCTCTCGCAAGCTAGGCGTGCTTACTCAGTATAGTATCTTTCAATTTCATCTTCAATTTCTTTTTTGCTTTCTCTGTGCTTCTCTCCCATACAATATTCTTCTTCCTTCTCCCTGATTTTCTTCATCACCTGGATTATTCCGCCCCTGACGTTGCCTATTTCCTTGATTTCTATTATTTTGCCCATTATGAAGGGTTTCAGAACGTGGGATATAATGATCTTCCATTATTTATCTTCTTTTGTAACGTTCTTCGCCTGGATTTTGCACTTCCTCTCGATTTTCTTCATTAGCATTTTCTACAGGTAAATTTCTCCTTATTTCTTCTCTAACTGATCTTGAGCTTGACCTTGTAGTGCTTCTCGACCTTCTATTTTGTCATCTTATGTTTTCCATCCTCAACTCGTGATTTTGCCTTGTCAAATTTGCACGTTCTTCTGCTTCTAATCGCCTTTCTTCATGTATTGTTTGTCTTAATGTCTCTAATGTTGCGATCTCTTCATTTCCATGAATTATTTCTCCAATTACTTCTTGGTCTCTCTCCTCTCGTCCATTGTTTACCAATTGTTGTTCTTCTTCCCTTTCATCTACAAAGTCCGATCGCCAAGTATGCACGCTCACTCTATCATAATCCACATCTCTATTCGGTATTGGTTGAATTGATGGTTGAATTTTCTTGTGTTCATTCTTGAAGATTCCCCCATTTCATCTCTCCTTTCTTCAGCAAGTATCCTACTCCTTCTAACGGTTGTTGGTTGTTTTGATGCATGTATCCTTCTAGCCATCTCTCAATCTCAGTAAATTGTTGGAAAAATTATGAAATTCCTTTCCTATTACTCCAAATTCTTTCAAATCACAGTGTCAATCTTCACTCATCTCCCTGTTTCTAGCGCCATTATGTAGTTGCAGGAAATCCCACACTACACCCCTCACAAGAATTCATACAATCAAACCATTTTAAGATGAATAATTATAGTATTTATTGATCAAACTCTCGAATGTTTACAAGATAAAAAGGAAATAAGCTAAAGAATTACAATCGCTCTAAACTTTCTCTCTCTTAATGACTTGCTCAACACTCGAAAAAGATCTCCCCTCTCTTAAGCCTGTTCGGCTCTTTATATAGGGTATTACATAGTTGATGACAGCTAAGCTGTCCATTATTTTCGGGTATGACCTGCGAAGTATCGCAAGTGTACAAATGTACAATCTCTCAACGCTCCTAAATCTCGCTAAGTCTTCACATCTTTCTCGTGTTCAAGCTGTCGTCATCCGTTGCGTCATTCTTATCTTCAATCCGCGACACCTTCGCAATATGTCGTTCATGGATTTCGCAAGAGTATTAGTGTTGCGATATTCTGATCCTAAAATCTTGCTCTTCAAAAGACTTGCACTAGACAGGCAGAATCTCTTCGTGCTTTAAAAAATCATTATGATGAAGAAGTGAAGAAATTTACTTCGGAGAATGAGAGGATTATTCAAAGTAAGATAAACGTAACGGTGAAGATGAATCAACTTCATGATCAACATAAGGAACTGAAGAACTCTTATGATAATTTAGTAAATGAAAGAGATTCTCTTTCACGAGATGAGAAGAAGATTCTTTCCCGCCTTCAAGGTCTAGTTGGTGATGATTTTGATAAGTGTATGGAGAATATTAAAAGTAGTGGCCTTTCCTAATCCCACCATCTCATTTCTCAAAGGGAAGGTAGTCACATTAGTCTGACTGCCTCAGTTTTAATTTTTATTTTGAGCTTCCTCACTTGTCTTTTTATTTTCTCCGCCTTTGTCTTAGCTTTAATTGTTTCGCCCTTGTAGCTTCCGATGAATCGCATCGACTTACCATCAAGAAACTGAGGTCTGATCTTTCTAAGGCACGAACAGAACGCGATAAACTCTCTATGAAACTTTCTTCCACTAAGAAAAAGGCAAGAAGGAGGTGTTCATATCTCGAAAGGTTGATGGAAGTTGTTGTTGGAAATATATATACTACACCATTTTCTTAGATTAGTAACTCAAATCGTAACAGCCTACTAGCTGTTACGAATTCGTAACAGGAAATTGCTGTTACAAACTGGTTGTAACAGCTTCAGGCTGTTACAAATCTTGTCAGATTTCGTAACTGTCCTCAAGCTATTACGAATTCGTAACTGTATATGGTTCCATGCGTGCCATCCGCGTGCGTAGGTGGTCACAGCTTCATATTTTTCCACCCAAGCAATTATAACTGGGGATATTTCATCCCTTGGTCACAGTTGCACATACAAATAAGATAGTCGAACCACTTCATCTCTTTTCACTCGACTCGAACTACTTCTCTCTTTCCACTTTCCTCATCTCTGCAGAAGCGAAGATTAGGTTTCATTTTGAGGGTTTGAGGGTTTCGATCTGAAGCTGAAGCTGAAGATGTAAGTGATTTTTGTTTCGATATGTGTTTGAATCTGTTTTTTTCTCATCTCTTTTCACTTTTTCATGGTTTCAGGCTGAAGTTTCAGTTTGAGGGTTTCGATCTGAAGATGTAAGTGTTTAAAGCTTTCAATTTGTGTTTCGGTTTGGGTTTCGATCTGTTCTTTTCGATTAGGGTTTCATTAAGGTGTTGATGTGTTAATTAGATTTTTTAATTTTATGTGAGATTTTCGATTAGGGTTTCGATTTATATGTGATTTTCGATTAGGGTTTTGGTTTGTCTGATGATTTTTGGTATTTTTTATAGGGTTTCATTTTTCTTTTTGAATCAGTAGGGTATCAATCATCATCTTTTAGAATTGATTCTACATCATCTTTTAGCAAATCGGTATGTGGGAACATTCAGGTAAGATTGTTCTCATCATCCTTAGATGGTAATAAATTGATTTATCTTCTTGGGTTTTATTGTTTTCTCTGTATATTATATATAGATTGAATTTGCAGTCGTGAATGGCAGTGATGAAAAAAAGGCCGGTCTTACAGCTGCCTTGGGTTTAATCCCAATTTGGTAGTAGAACAAAACTTTCATAAGGTGTTTTCTGAGTCATATATCTATGTCAGTCGCCATCATATATGCCTAATATCTTGCTGTTTATCACCAATGCCTAATATCTTGCTGTTTATCACCATGCTGTCTTGCACTTTCTATCTATGAGTACACAACTAAATGATTTTCTCACTGATACTGTCGAGAAAAGAACTGCAGGTTCTAAGTAATTGCCATGATTTTTACATTTGAAGGCTATGCATGTAGGTCAGTTATCATGTTTTACATTGTTATCAAAAGATTGCTTTCTTCTTCAGGGGTTACTGACAGGCCTTAAAAACCGATGTGGTTGAGTAACTTTTGTGCACTAGAGATTTTGTTGTAAACAACTGCCTCAAATGACAGTACAAAAAGTTCGTGAGTTAGCGATTAAGCAATTAGTGTTGTCTCCCGAGGCTAACCTCACCCTGACTCCCAAGGTTTTTACCCTTTGAGCCGATTCTCTTGGCACAATATGCTACAATTTATAGGTGGTTCAGTTGTTTTGAAATCAATATATGAGAATGAGATTTGACAATACAAATCACTTCATTGTGTTGTAGATTGACGTGGAATCAAGTACGATTTTGAAAATGTAGATTGTGATTATTTGCAAGGTAGAGATTAAAGTCAGGTTAGAGGTGGGGTTCTGTATCGGCGTAGAAGGAGATAATCACCACATCTTGCAGTTGTATGCAATTTTTTACCATATAAAAATGATCTAATATTTAATTACCTTGATGGATTATTTCCAAGTAGACAATTGTAGACCCTAAATTGCTAGCATATGGTTTAGATATATTGATCATGTATCTGTGAAGCTGCAGGTTAACCTCACAGAATAAAAGTGCAATGTCTGCATCTATGGTAAAAGGTTCTTCGTCCAGACCTGGATAAGAAACCATGGGAGGTAGAGGTTTGACACCAAGTCCCTTCTCTGGTTCCAACTGTTCTTACAGAGTTTCCAATTAAAACTTACACTATCTCATCTTTCTTTTCAAGAAGATGGTAAAATCATGGAGCTGGTCTCGAAGTAAGGACCCACAAAATGGTCTGTCATAGCGAAAGAAGCAATGCCGAGAAAGGTAACCATGATGAGCTGTAAATGTATTGCCACTTGGTTGTATTGGTCATTCATTGCCTACTACCAGATGCTTGCACTGTGGAGGAAGAAGATCTTACACTCATGAATGCTCATCATGTACATGGGAATATATGGGCAGAAGTCGCTAATCAATATAAAAGATAGTTCTCATCATCATGTAAGATTGAATTACCAATCATCATCATGTAGCAAATGATGTAACTAGTTTAATGGTTTATTATTCTTTGATTAGTAACATACATGTGATTGATTCTATATATTTGCTTGTTCTTCTATTTAGTGTTTTTTTCTTCATATTTTCGTGCATTCTAGGAAGTATTATGTTAGTTTTGTTGGTTCCTAGAGTACTTTATAGGATGTGATGAGTGGCTTGTCTAATTACATGTTATGGGTATTTTAGTTTTGTTTTGAATTCATGAATTTGTAGATTTAAGACTTCTGTTTTGTAGTATTTCAGAAATTTTTTTTGTTTTAAATCTCGTAATCATATGTAGCTATAGTTCTTTGTTTAGATTCTGCTTTGATTAGGTTGTTCGCTGCTATTAGTTTCCAAATTATTTTTCTAGTTAGGAAGATTTAAGTTTTGGTTATGTTGCATGAATAGTGAGTCAGAACTTTTAAGTAGCTAGTTTTATAAAATTTCTCTTAAGCATTTCATCTTTGTACATGCTGGAGAAGGGAACGATGGAAGGATACTGGAAACTCTACTTTCATACAAAGTGAGTCAGATATTTGGTTAAACCAGTATGTTGAAGCTGAAATTTCTTTGATATTCAATTTGTTTGATACATTTAGTTGAACCTTTTGTATAAGCTAGTGTTCGGGGAATTAAACTTGATTATAGAATGAGCCCCTTTCTGCAGTAATTTTGAAGTTACTTTCTTAAGTCAACCTATCTTGACCATTACTTTTGCAGGAAATTGAAGAGTCTTCGCCACATCTTTCCAAAAAGGATATGAAGATGTTGGAGTTACTGGAGATGGCTTCCACATTGGCGAAGTATTGTCAGCTATTAATGCATGTGGTACTTATCCCAGCCATTAATCTTTCAGCGGTGTTATGATCTTTAACTTGCACTCAAGAATCCTTTGATGAGTCATCCTTTGTAGCTTCCTCATGTCATTTATGCATCTCCATGATTCATATCTCACTAATATTAACCAAACTCCAAGTATTCTTAATAGCTAACTGGGTTGTTCTGTAAGGGACTCACAACCATGCATTGTATTCTAGTTTTGAGCAGCAATAGTAGGTTGAGCTATATTACGCTTACTTAGATTTGACTCGTATTCACAGATGTTAAGAAACTACAGAGTAGGTTGAGCTATAATGGCTCTCCCTATGTGCTGCTCCACACTTTGCTGAACCCATTTCAGACCCAGGTGGAGGATTTTCTGTGATAGTCTAGTGACTGATCATTCCTACTCATAAATCTGGCGATTTAGCCCATATTTTTTCTGGTTTCGTTTACCAATCCCTTTAGAGTAAATTAGGGACTACATACTTTCTCTAAGGCCACTACAAGACCTTTTCCTCGTGTCTGCCTCTTCAGACCATACAAAGTTCTGGATTGCTATCTCAAATTCCTCTATGATAGTCATACACCACCTATAAACTGACATATTTGTGAATTTGTTGTCATTACAAATCCAGACACTCCAACCCATGAGCTTGTGGTTCAGGTTAGTAATCTTCCAATAGTTATCTATTTGATACTTAGTTTGTCTTTCTTTTCTTTTCAATTTTGCTAAAAAAAACAAATATTAGATAACAATTTCAGTCATAATCACATTACAGCTGGTACAAATTTTTTTCTAGAACGAGATGCAAACCTGTCTTCCCCCATAGATTCATTTAGAAGAAGCCGTCCAGAAGTTTAAACTTCTTAAGAACCTAGTACATAGAAGTCTTGTGACTTGTCTACCAAAGCCCTGTAGAATGGTTTATCCTAAGTTATTTAACCTTGTTGTTGTGGATTAGTCAAGTCTTCAATAAAGAGGTCTTGGCGATGAAAGTTTCACTACACTTTTAACTTTTGAGGCCAGAAAAACATGTCAGATCCTTGCATGTTCTCATTGGCAGTAAAAATAATTTTGTCTTTGTCCATGATTACCAAGTAGTTGACAAAGATCTTTGCTGGGGTTAAAGAATATGCGTCAGAGCCTGGTTCAGTTAATTATATCTCAGTTTTGCCATCTAAACCTTTAATTTCCCTGCATTGCATGTGTTTAGGGCCTTTAAGTTTCTTATCGACATTTTAAAGCCATTTTTTTTCATCCATGCTTTTGATTGTCATTAAATTTCTTAAAGAATATGTGTAAGAGCCTGGTTCAGTTAACCATATCTCAGATTTTTCCATCTAAACCTTTAACTTCCTTGCGTTGCATGTGATTGTGGCCCAATTTGCGAATCAAGTGTTCATGGCCTTTAAGTTTCTCATTGACATTTTGAAGCCAGTTTTTTTCATCCACGCTTTTGCTTGTCTTTAAGTTCAAAGTGTTCATGGTGTATTTGAAAATTCGTGCATGTCTTCTTACTTCTGTTATAACAAGCCTGTTTGCTACTAGTATCATGTTGAGTTAGATAAAGATTATCAGGAATCTGGCCTTGATAATACTACTGCTCTCGTGGATTTCATTATCTGATCCTTTTACTACTATAACTTCTACTTTGGTGGAGCAACATTGATAAAAGTTAATGAATGTAGCAGTTCTTGTAGTATCATTGATGTATGTGTTTCGAATCTTTGTGTTCTTGTGTTAAAATTGATTAATTCTAGTTTCAGGTTTATACAAATTGGAAATACCTACTTGGTCTGTGTTTAAGGAACGAAAAACCAGTGTTTCTTATAAATTTGCTATGCTATTTAACTTCATCATGATGTTTCTGAACATGTTTCCTTAATTACTTGAAGGTTTGATGAAGGATCTGTGGGATGGATGGAATGTGATGGTGGTTTGATACTGCTTCGTTCTTGGAAGAGATGTCTCATGCAAGAGCAATGGGCATTGAAGTTACTGCATAGCTGCTGCGGCATTGGATTCCATCAGCTTCACCAATTTGCTTCAAATGTGAAGGCAAATACTAATTATGTGATGTTTCTGTTAGTTTATTCTTATCTCATATACCCTAGGAATAAAACTTAGGAATTATGCAATAGAATAAAACTTAGGTCTTTTAAGTTCCAAACCAATTCGAATGTAGAAAGAACAAAAGTTACTGTCAATAAAGGAAGTTATTGTTGAATGTGTGATTGAATCTATGGGATGGATGAAATGAAAGATTTGCAGGTTATTTTGTATTCCGCCGTATTTATGGCTAAATGTGTACCGACCATGGTCAATATTGACCGGGTCAAAGAGGGAATATTTGACTGGGAGTAATTTTTTTTTGGTGTTACTAAAAATTCGTAACGAATGTAAGCTGTTCTACCTATCCTGTAGTAACAACTCTAAGTTGTTCAAAATGACACGTAGTAATGGCTGACTTCTGTTACGACGTCATTATTACAAAAAATTCGTAACAGAGTCAAGCTACGAAATTCCACGCAGTAACAGCTGGCGTCTGTTACAACCACTGTTACAACCAAAAATTCATAACAGCTATAGGGCCGTTACAAAAATTTGTCACGCCATGTTTTGAAGCAGAATCAGTCATTTACAACCCTGTTTTATAACATGTAAAATCTGTTTCTAATCGGCCAAATGGTGTAGTACCAAGAAGAGTGCTGCAAGCGAACTCTTCGTCAAGTCTAAAGCTTTTGCAGATCAAATTTTCCATGCCTATTCGAAGCCCTTATTAGATTTGGAGCCGCCTGAAGTTCTTACTGACGAAGAGCTTCCTGAGCCTGAGAGCGATGATTATAGTGATAGAGAATTAGATGAAGAACTTTCTACTTGTGAAGATCATCCAAAAGAAAATAAAGCTGGTGGTGAGCCTTTTAAGGATGTTAATCATGATGCTGAAAACCAAGATGTGCTCCAGGATGATCTTTAAATCCTTTATTTGGGTGTGAACTTTTCTTTGTCTTCTCTTTTTTGTGTAACTGAGCGCTCCCAAGCTTTTGTGTGTGTGTGTGTGTGGGAGGGTGGGGGTTCGTTCTTTTTACCTATCCCTGGTTATAAACTAAAAAAACATACTTCTATTCTATTTATTTAAATTTAATGCCCTTTACTGTTTGCACTTCCTGTTTTTCTGAAAACGCGAATAACACCTTTCTTATTTGTTTCATTCCCATACTTGCCTCTGTTTTTTCTCCTTAGAAGAAACTTTTATTTTTGAGCCTTTTCTTATTAGGAGATAATTACGCGTTACGATTACAGTTTAAGTACATACCTGCCTCTGCTGTGCATAAGGTCATTTGATCGTCCACTATGTGTCCCTGCCTTTAACTCTGAAAAATAATGTGGCTAACATTATTAGTCCAAGGTTTTTGTGAAGGTCTTATTGTGCCTCCCTAGTTAGAGGTATTAATCAGCCTTCCCCCTGTTAATAGGACTTATCTTTGCCCCAGGGTATTCTTTTTGGTTGGGCGGCCAAATCGCAGGCGGTCATTACTTTTTAAAATGCCGACCTATTGATTTTTCCTTATCATATTTTCGTATTATTGACTCTGCAGGATATATTGACGCGTCAATACGATAAGCCTAAGTACTCCCGTGAGTAATAGCCTATGATATTGACGTCTTTAACACAATCCAGCTCCCTAATGGAGGGTGTCGTCCTTATCTTCCCCCTGATTTCCCTTTCAAGGAAGCTTACCCCTACCGGGTTAGGGTGGGATATTCCCATCCAGTGATACCAACAATCAGTTGTTTTCGTGGACCCTTATCCCTCCGCCGATATGGCTTATGGTTACGAGACCACACCCTAAGTGGGGTATCTTGAGGACCGAGTGTATTATAGTCGGGACTTGCCAAGAATGGCTGGGAACGCTCCAGACGCCTCAGGCACGCTTGGCTCAACCGTGTACCGTGGCGCCCTGATTGAGTTTCTACACTCCTTAGAAGAAACTCAAGAGTCTCGCTTTGGAAAGGCTTTTGTTTCGCCCCAATTTTCCATGACCCAGGTTACATGGTTGGTATTGCCTTCCCCTGAGCCATGCATTACTAGGTTTTACCCAATTATGACGCGCGTTAGGGCTTACTTGTCTTTCCTCTTGCATTACTTCTATTCTATTTATTTAAATTTAATGCCTTTACTGTTTGCACTTCCTGTTTTTCTGAAAACGCGAATAACACCTTTCTTATTTGTTTCATTCCCATACTTGCCTCTGTTTTTTCTCCTTAGAAGAAACTTTTATTTTTGAGCCTTTTCTTATTAGGAGATAATTACGCGTTACGATTACAGTTTAAGTACATACCTGCCTCTGCTGTGCATAAGGTCATTTGATCGTCCACTATGTGTCCCTGCCTTTAACCTGAAAAATAATGTGGCTAACATTATTGGTCTGAAGGTTTTTTGTGAAGGTCTTATTGTGCCTCCCTAGTTAGAGGTATTAATCAGCCTTCCCCCTGTTAATAGGACTTATCTTTGCCCCAGGGTATTCTTTTTGGTTGGGCGACCAAATCGCAGGCGGTCATTACTTTTTAAAATGCCGACCTATTGATTTTGCCTTATCATCTTTTCGTATTATTGACTCTGCAGGATATATTGACGCGTCAATACGATAAGCCTAAGTACTCCCGTGAGTAATAGCCCTATGATATTGACGTCTTTAACACAATCCAGCTCCCTAATGGAGGGTGTCGTCCTTATCTTCCCCCTGATTTCCCTTTCAAGGAAGCTTACCCCTACCGGGTTAGGGTGGGATATTCCCATCCAGTGATACCAACAATCAGTTGTTTTCGTGGACCCTTATCCCTCCGCCGATATGGCTTATGGTTACGAGACCACACCCTAAGTGGGGTATCTTGAGGACCGAGTGTATTATAGTCGGGACTTGCCAAGAAAGGATGGGAACGCTCCAGACGCCTCAGGCACGCTTGGCTCAACCGTGTACCGTGGCGCCCTGATTGAGTTTCTACACTCCTTAGAAGAAACTCAAGAGTCTCTGCTGGATAGGCTTTTGTTTCGCCCCAATTTTCCATGACCCAGGTTACATGGTTGGTATTGCCTTCCCCTGAGCCATGCATTACTAGGTTTTACCCAATTATGACGCGCGTTAGGGCTTACTTGTCTTTCCTCTTGCATTACTGCGAACTACGTTGCACGCCACAATTGGATGCCTAGCCTCCTTAATTAGAGGTTTTGATTTTTTATTGCCTCCTATTGAGGTCTTATTTTTGCATCTTTCTTCTACTTGTAGCTTTTTCTAGATCATTCAAATAAAGAAATTTTTTCCTTGTTTTCATTCATATTATAAGTGATGCAAGGTTGATGTCTTTTTTCTTCATTTGAAATGCATACATTATTTCTTCTTTATTGTTAACGCCTAAGGGTAATATTTCTTCAAATATATTCGATTCCATGGATGATCGAGCTTTCGTCCTACATCTTTCCCTTCACTATCCATTAATTCATACGCTTCATTCCAAAAATTCTCTTTATAATGTACGGTCCATCCCATGTCTTCTCCAATTTCCCATCTCCACCTTTCTGGTAGGGTGGTATTTCTCGCAATACTAACTCTCCTCGTTGGAACTCTCTTACTTTGACGCGTTTATTATATTCACGGGCTAATATTTTGTGGTAGTTCTCCATATGTTGTAAGGAAATTTATCTGTTTTCTTCCAAGTCATCAAGCTTTGCCAAGATCAAATCGGTATTCAAATTCTTTTCCCATGCTTTTATCTTTGTTGTTGGGATGATAACTTCAGTTGGTAATACAGCCTCTACACCATATGTTAAACAGAAAGGTGACATTCATGTAGCTTCTCTTCTTATTGTTCTATACGCCCATAATGCATTATGAACCTGTTCGCACCATCCTTTATTGTGTCCTTCCAACTTCTTCTTCAATATATCCGCGATTGTTTTGTTTGTTGCCTATGCTTGCCCGTTACTTTGCGGATACAAGGGCGTTTGCTTTCCACTTTGGATCTTAAACGCATCAAATAACATCTCTATATTTTCACCTTCAAACTGTTTCCCATTATTAGACACTATTTGCACTGGGATTCCGAATCTGCAAATTATATTTTCAAATATGAATGTGAATACATCACGATCTCGAATGTGTTCGGTTGCTTTCGCCTCTGCCCATTTTGTGAAGTAGTCAGTTGCAACAATTAAATATCTCCTTTGCCATGTTCCTGGCACGAATGGTCATACAATGTCCAAGCCCCATTTTCCAAATAGCCATACACTTGTTAAGGAATTCAGAGTCGCTCCTGGAGCATGTATTCTTTTCCTATGACGCTGAAATTCCTTATATCGTCTAGATACTTCTTTTGCATTTTCGTGCATGAACGGCCAATAGTACCCTTGTACCTTAGTTCTGTAAGCCAAGGACCTTCCTCCGCTATGATTCCCTGCATCTCCATAATGAAGGGCTTTCAGTATTTCCATTCCTTCCTTTCGTGTTAAACATCTGAGTGATGGTCTATGAAAAGACTTTCTGTACAAGATCCCGTCTCTCAATTCAAAATTTGTCGCCTTGTTCTTAAGCTTATGCGCCTATAATCTGTTTCTTGGTACCTCGCCCTTCTCCAGATAGTTATGAAGTTGTGTTCTCCAATCCTCTCCTTTTTCGATTTGCCTCTCCTTTTGGTTTTCAACCATCATAATGTCTGCATCTCCTTCGTCTTTGTTGACTGATGGAAAAGAAAGTGTCTCTACCTTATATAACGCGCGGTGGGATCTACCAGCAATGAAGCAATAAATGCGAGTGCATCTGAGAATCAATTATCTTTCCTGCAAATATGTCTCCAATCTATCGTTGGAATTTTTGCTGAGAGTTCCATGACAAGTTGCTTATACTTTTGTTGAGATGGTTCATTTGTGCTGTATAAACCTTGTACTTGGCATATTACCAATTGTGAGTCACTAGTCACCCTGACATCTTCTAACTTCATTTCAATTTCCAACCTTAATGCATGTACGACCGCTTCATATTCTTTCTCGTTATTTGTAGACGCGAAATCCAAGTTAAACGAATACACCATTCTTGATCCTTGAGGGGAAATGAAAACTATTCCAATCACTTTTCCTTCTCCATTTGCTGATACATCTACTAGAAATTTCCCATCTTTTTGGATTGCGCTCTGTTAATAGGTCTCTTGGATTCCCTTGCTCTTCATCTATATCCATCATTTCTTCCACACCTTCATCTTCTTCCAATGAAAATTCTGCCAGAAAATCTGCGATAACCTGTGATTTTGGTAAAGATAGTACTTCATACTTAACTTCAAATTTCTCTACTTGTGCATTCCATATTTCCATCTTCATAACTGATTCAATTGGGATCTTAGTTAACACTCTAATCTTGTAAGGTTGAAAATAAGTACGAAGTTTCTGCGTAGCATATACTAAAGCTAGAATGAGCTTTTCAATCTTTGTATAATTTCGTTCCGCTGAGTTGTAAGTCTTGCTTATATAGTATATTGGTTTTTCAATTCTTCCATCTAGGCAGAGTAATACCGCACTTAACGCATGCGGTGTTGATGCAAGGTATATTAACAGTTCTTCTTCTGGTTTCGCTTTCTGCAAAATAGATAAATTTGTTAAATAATTCTTGATGCTTTGGAGCGCTTGTTCACATTTTGCTGTCCATTCGAACTTGGTCCCTTTCTTTAAGATACTAAAAAAGTGTTTGCATTTGTCCGAGGAGCGAAATAAACCGCCCTAAGGATGCCAATAATCCATTCAGTTTTTGTACGTCTTTTACCGTTGCGAGTGATGGCATATCTCGAACTGCTTGAAATTTTTCTGGATCCACCTCTATTCCTTCTTTTGATACAATATAACCTAAGAATTTTCCTGATGTTACTCCGAAAATGCATTTAGCCGGATTTATCTTCATTTTGAATTGCCGCATATGTTTAAATATTTCACTCAAATTGTCAACATGATCTACTTCCTTCTTACTCTTTACCATCATATCATCCACATAGACCTCCAAAGTTGTATGCACCCATTTTGCAAATATTTTCTCCACCATCCTTTGATATGTTGCACCTGCATTTTTCAAACCAAATGGCATTTTTGTATAACAGTACATCCCTGTTGGTGCGAAGAAAGCCGTGTGTTCCTGGTCTTCTACTACTAACACAATTTAGTTGTAGCCTGAATATCCATCCATTAATGATAATCTTTCATTTACTAACGCCCGTTCTACTGTTTGTGGTAAATCCGGAAGTGGGAAACTGTCATTCGGACACGCCTTGTTTAGATCGCTGAAATCTATGTGAATTCGTATCCCTTTGTTCTTCTTTGGTACTACCACCATGTTTGCTATCTATACTGGGTATTTTGCTGGCCTTATTATTCCCGCATCTAGCATATTTTGTAACTATATTTCTATCTGTGGATGGTATGTAGTTGTTATCTTCCTTATCCTTTGTTTGAATAGCTTCGCCGTTTCATTGATGTCTAACCTGTGACATGCAATTGAAGGATCTATACCTGGAATCTCATCCATGCTCCATGCGAAGACATCCTTATATTCCCGCAACGGGTTTATTAATTTGTCTTTTTCCTCCTTATCCATCTTGGTTCCAATCTTCAACATCTTTGGTTCCTCTTTTGTTCCTACATTTATCTCTTTTGTTGGCTCTGTTGCGGTGAAGTTCGCCTTTGGTTGTCCTAATGGAGATGGTTCTTTTATTTCATGCATTGGTTCGCCTTCTTTCTCTGGGATTTTGCTTGGTATTCCTTTTACCTCTTTTGCTTTTATCATATCCATCTATCTTTTCGCCTTTTTGCGCGTCCTTCGTAGTTCTTCATGTCTATTTGACTGCAAATTTTCGCACTATTTGTATCACCTTTAATTTCTCCTACTCCACTTGGTATTGGGAAGCGTAAGTATTGATGTAGAGTTGACGCTACGCCTTTTATCCCGCGTACCCATGGTCGCCCCATGAACATGTTGTAAGGTGACTCCACGTCAACTACACAAAACTTTACCTGAGTTTTTATCTCTCCTAGAAATATCTCTCCGCGTACCCATGGTCGCCCCATGAAGATTATTTCGCATTTAGGTTTTGTAACCGCCCTGTTAAAACCGTGAATGTTATATGTTGACCGCGTCAGATCCGCATCATTGTATCCCATACTCTTGAATGCGCGGTAAAATAAGATGTCTACAGAACTTCCCGTATCTATCAAAGTTTTTCTATCGCCCATTCCTATGATTTGTTCGCTTTCCTCTCTTCCTTATTTTATTGCAGTTAAAGTGACAACTAGGGGATCTGTTCGTTTTAAGCTTTCTTCTAATATATCATCTGCCGAAATATTATCTGATGTTTTTGCCATTCTTTCAAGGACGATTCTTTGTGTACAGTCATGATCTTCCTTCCTTCATAGTCACGCTTGTGGATCCTTCGTGTAATCCCTGCATGAAAATTTGTTATACTCGTAGTCGATTTTTTTATATAATTACACTGTATACGTCTGCTTCCTTTCTTTGGTGCAATACTTTTTATTTCTCGTTCTGGTACTGTTTGTTCTGCCTTGCTTTGTTCTCTTTTAGATAACTCCATCTCTATTTGTTGATGTTCTTTTTTCTGCCGACAATCCTCTTATTCTTTCATTCTGTGTTCCGATGATTTTCCTGTAATGATAATAGGATCCAGAAACTATAATAAGATTTCAAAATCAGATCTTAAAAACTGTAAATGAGGTCTCAATGATCAAAAATCTCCCAAAATTCCTCTTAAATCTGGTAAAGCAATTAAAACATCGAAAAATCTTGAAACGATATCTATTCCTTTTAAATGACTTCACAGGCAGGGATCATCCTCTTCTTTATCCAAGCTGTTTCTAGCGCCAAAATGTAGTTGCAGGAAATCCTACAACTAACACCCAAGTAAATGTATAAGATGAATCTAAGAAATCATGAGGAAAACACTAAATCATTTCATTAAAAGATAGAACAAATACAATATGGATGTATGAAAACCCTAACTTGGGCGCTAAACAACTTTCTCTCTCCTAAAATTCTTATCTCAGCTCTCAAAAAGATCTTCCCTATTACAATATTCTGGTCCCTTTTATAGGGGTTACATAGTGGAGGACAACTAATAAAGCCCCTATTTTCGGATCTGGGAGGGCGTTATAATCAGCCTTGATTATAGTTGCCGCGCTCTCATTTTAATTGCCGCGCCGATCTTCACACTTTTGGTGTGATTTGGTGACGTCATCCAATCCGTCAGCAGAAATATAGTGAATGTGTTATATTCGCCTGCTATTAAATGATTTCTTCGCCCTACTATTAGATGTGCGGTATTTTGCACCCACAGGAAGCCTGAAAAGCCCTCAGGAGAGTGTCATTGGAGTGTCAAAAATCGTGGTCCAGTCTGGGCCTTTCTTTAGATCTCCCTCCAAGGACGAAAACACAATTTGCAATATGGATATGCAAACCAAATGTAAGATCGGGAAAAAGAAAATAGAAGCCATCAACACTGTATTAATTTTATTATTTTATTAATGTTAATTCCCTTCAATGAAGGATTTTTTTTTTTGTATACATGTACACAACTATCAGTCTATCCCTGAAGATATCTGTAAGTAACTGCATCATCAACAACAACAACAACGATCGACACTAATAACAACATGGTCAAATTGAAGACATTTTTTTGGTTATGTCAACTTGAATTATGGAGTAGGCGAAAATTTGTTCGATTCCTAATCAATATACGCGACGATTCTCATGATCAGGTTATCAGACTATTCGGATAGTAAAATGCGGGGTTGTTTGTCAATATCAATCCTGATCATCCACTTCATGGAAAGGTAGTGGTACAGACTTGACAGCTCTAAACTTCCCAGCATTATTCAGATGCTCATTCTCCAATCTGCGAAAAACCCAATAATTTTTGTTCATATTCTGAGTAGGTAACGACGTATAGATTCTATTCTTATCATGAAAAATAAAGTCAGCAATCGGAGAAAATTTTTACCTGTAAAAGTTCCATTGACCACGTCGAATGACTTCAAGTGCAGCTAGGAAGAAACTCATTACTCTGACGTCGAGGCCTCCAAAGTTTGAATGGAGAACAGTTTGTAGCCAGGCCAGTCTAAGAACAAGATTCAGAACCATGGAGAAGTAGTAAATGGATTTCCGTCGAAGCATTAGTTCATTTCTTAGCCAAGGATTTTTGGAGCCGAACTGAAGTAAACCCCAGTCCTTGACGAAATCCCAGTACAACTGATAAACAGTTGCTGCACTGGACATGACAACAACCAAGGCCAACCATCCCATGCTTTTCTCTTTCTCGTATGCGACTTTAGCACCGGCTGCTAGCATTGCAGAAACATATTTCCCCAAGTTGATCAAGTGACCCGTGTCTCCCTCATCGAACCATCTCCTAGCACACTGCATTGCTCTCCAATAGTAAGGGAGAAATGACACGGCATATGCGAGATCTCGGTAATTTTTGGTTCGCATGCAGAAGCCGTAGTCTTGAGTTTGATAGCTCCCAGTTATGTAGTAACAAGCTACATACTCCAAGTTTCGAAGTGTTGGCACTTGACTACAAAGTTGATCAGCCATGAAGAAATCCAGCATGACCACCTGCTCAGGGCCGGGGCAAAGTAAGTTTTCTAGAAAAACCATAAATGTTAGTAAAAATCGACGCAGAGTTAGTCCTTTCTAGGATTGTGCATACCTTGTAAAGAGGAGTCAATACTATATTTCGTATCACCCTAAGGAAACGAACACGGCTTGATCGGTAAACAATGTTGAAAGGGCACATTAGCAGCAGTAAGAAGAGCTGCATACACATCAATTTATTTTGGGAAATTAGCGGTTTGCTTAATGTCAGCTCAACTTGTATTTGTTATGCTATTATTACAGTTATGAAAAACAAGGTATATGTATATATCTACCAGGACAAGAACTCCTGGAATTGCGCGAATGACACTAGATGAATACCCTTTTGCAATAAGGGATAAATGAGCAAACATAATCCCAACAACTGCAGTCATGGATGTGGTACAGATCAAAAACACATCTCGGTACTTAAGATCCTTGGTCGCAGCTAATTCAAAGATGAAGCTATAGTTTATCCGTGTTTTCCTCCACATAAAGATGTTGCACCCATACAGAAAGAAGTGTAGAAACAACAGGCTGAACATACTGCAAGCAAAATTGCTCAAATGTTACAATCACAACATTATAAAGTATAAACAACCGAATACCATTTGGTATTAACAGGTACTCCCTCGGGTTTCGGGAAAAATAGTACTTTCACTTTTAGGAAATGCATGATTATTACCTTAGAACAGGATAGACAGTTTCCATGTAAACAGTGTCTGAACGTCGGGTATACATTCCAGCAATATGTGCCATGATAATGTATCCGGCAAATAATGCAATGAAGCATCCGGTGAAGAGCCCTGATTAACGAAAAGGAAAAATTACAAAACTATCTTTTTCAAGCGAAGCACTTTTTTCATTTTTGCTTTTGACTTCTGAAATTACTTCTGAAGTTACTTTTCCGGTCCGGTGTCAAACAGTTTATTATTATTGTCCCGGAATGCCCAATAAATAAAAATGTTGTCCCTCATTTCCTTGAAAAGGCAACTTCTGTACAGTGTATGGCCTAATGGGATTTGTATGTTTATTTAAAATGAGAAACCAAGGAACACAACCTTTATACTCCACTAGGACTGGAAACTACTTTTTCAGGCAACAGCCTATAAGGCTATAATATATGCTCCCTATAAACAATATTATCATGTCTTTCCCATATGATTTCCACTTAAAAGCAACAAGATTGGAGTGTCTTTAGAAGAAAAAAAAAACTATAATGATCATGAGACTAGGACTTTGAATTAGATATGTCGTATACATTATTAAATCTAAAGTTAACCAATAAGAAATAAAGGCAACAAAAAATCAAGTAAGAAACTTGGTAGGAATTACTAGGAAAATCAAAGATAGTCACGTACCAATGAAGAAAGTCACAGTATGGGATTCTTTTCGATGACGAGGTTTTAGGTATTTCATAGCCTTTCTTCGATCATCGTCAGCAAAATGTTTTACAAAAAGCTCTTCAACTTCGTCCGCCAACTTAACCACCTGTCATTGTTGAAACACAGTAGAAAAATTAAATTATAAAATGTGATTGAAATGTTACGTGTACACTCGAACCAGACTCTTATTTGATTGAAGCTTCTATTTTCTTGCTTAAATTGGTATAATCAGACGTGGATATATCTAAGTTCTTGCCTCATTTGATGGTGACTGACATGGGGGACAGGATGCGGAGGGGATACTAAAGATAATAAGATTCGACATTATTTCGTACCTCCTATCATTATATGTCATCCCTATGAAATCATGAACTTGACATTTACTTTGTTTTTGTTTTTATGATAAAGAAGAAATATATTGATCAAAAGAAAGCTTACATGAAGAAATATATTTGGTTTTTGACGAGACATTTACCTTATCCGAGGTATTAAAATACGAATTCTCTACGACTTTAAGATAAATTGTTAGAGCTTGTTTTTCCGTCACCTGAAAACAACAAATAAAGAAATCTCAGTGATTTATCATACTAATTAAGCACACTGAATGGGCTTAAAAATAGTGTTCAATGAGTATCTCAGGGATACCCATTACTTACTTTGTCAAATTTCTTGAGTATCTTTACAAAAGCGAGCATGTTTAAGTTCCTGAAACATCAGATTACTAAAATATAAGAATTTTTCGCTAACATATTATCCTAGTGGGTTCCGAGGGTTCAAGGTACCTGTAAGTTTTGAGGTACCCCAGGCCTTTATAAAGCTCAACGAAAGCACCTCTGATCATTTTTTCTGCATGGTGAACTTTGGTCTTGTTCACTTGTACCTGCTTACTTCGTGCGGGGCTGCATTTCTTAGACGGCACAACCAAATCTTCCCATACCAAATCACCAATTGCTGATAGAGTCCGAGTAGGTGTTGTCAGAGGAATGTTAATCCGTACATTTCTTCCCTGGCAATTAACCACGTGACGTCCTGAAAGCGACCTGCTCGACTTACTGTCTTCTCTTTTGATCTTCATTGGTGTTGCAATTTCACCTGATTTTGCTGGCGACTCGGTTAACTGCTCTTCTTTTCTCTCCAGATCAATTGCAGCATCTTGGACCTCAACTTGGTCTAGTGTTCCCCGCACAGAATCTTCATCTATCATCGATGAGAAAATAGAATTTTTAGCGAGGCGAAGGAAATTCGTCGATAAGTTGATAAAGCACAATGTATGTACAATGAGTCTCAGAAAGTAAATAATTATTACCACAGCAGGAAAGCGAAGCATCTTCTTTGATGTCTTGAGAAAAGCCGGGTTGTCCTCGCTGCTGTTTAAGTTTTTGTTTAAGATTAACAAGAATCTCCATCTGTTTTTCCAATGAACCACCTCTTTCCATAAACTCTTTCTCCTTCGCTTTATAGAACTGATTCACTTTGTTAAGTTGATGGTCTAAGCGTGAGAAAAACTCCTTAGCTGCATCAGTGTCCGCAAACTGTTCAAGCAGTTCGGTTTCGTACAAGTCTCCCTTACTCGCAGAAGAAGCCAGCCTCTTATGAACCTTGATAAATCGAAAAAAAAATGTCACATCAAGTTCATTATACAACTACAGTACAAAAGCTAACAGTACAAAACAGAAGGTCTCTTGGGACGGCTAATAAGCGTCCCAAAAGTCTAGAAAACTATTAGTGACGGTTTGGTAAGCGTCCCATATAATTTAGAAAATAGAGCTAGGAAGGGTTTTATACTTGTATGACTCCATGTTCTCTGTGTTGATGACCAAATAGAGAGAACTTCTTCTTAAGAGGGGAAAAGAAAGAACTCTTTTGGTTTTTATTTGTATTATCGTCGGTAAGATGAATTTTTTTGAGATCTTTCTTAAGGAAAGTGTAATCCACGAATGCTTCTTTCCATTCAGGTATAAGCTGACCTTCAAACTGCTTAGAGAACTTCACCATTTTTTTTTCACTCTAAAACACTCTTTTGAATAATGTCTTCAACTATGGAGGTTGAGTGTGGAACTAAGCAAGAGTGCAAATGTGGAAGGTGTTTTTGATTGAATTGCACGAGTATGTTATTTATGGGAGGGGGCGAAGGGGAATCATGTCCACAGTTGCAGGTATATGATGCTTGACACGGCATAATTGAAAAATATCCTTTACACTTGCAATTCCAGATCAGAAATAAAACTAATAATATCCATCTTGCTTTCACTTATACTCTTTTCTAGTGGTGTATGAGTAGGACTTGCAATTTGTGTGCCTACTGCCATCCGTAATCTTTCCTTCTCTACCCATATCTTTTTCTTCAAACACTTTCGTAGATATCGTCCATAAATGAAAAAGCCTACTAATTTTCTTTCTAGTAGTATTATTCTCTGAACATTAACATTGTGGTAGTTTATATTTGGGATTAATCACAACCAAATATTTTGGTTAGGAATTAATTAATAACTTCAATTATTAATTTAGAGTCTTCAGACCATACTTTCT
>JAJJWW010010052.1:0-35287 GCA_023531295.1 Papaver armeniacum
AGCTTTTGGAGTTTTCTGAGCTTTTTAGAGTTTTTGCAGCTATTTCGGGGCTCTTTAGTGTTTTAAGGAATTTTTTTAGTTTACATTCGAAGATGATCTTCACTATTGTAGGGAATTTTTTAGTATTATTGTTTATAAATAATTAATTTACTTTCAGTTGGATTTAAAGAATCCTCTAGCTAGTAGATACTAGTGCTACGAAATATAATTAACTTAAAACTTTTTTCCAGAGCTTTTCGAGTTTTTCAGGACTCTTTTGATTTTTTAGAGCTCTTTAGATATTTTAGGGCTTTTTAGAGTTTTCAGGTTCTTTTTAGAGTTTTCAAGGCATTTTAGAGAACATTCAAAAGATGATCTTCACTATTGTTGGGAATTTGTTAGATCATTCTTTACGAATCTCCTAACTAGTAGATCCCAGTGCTACTTTAGAGTATAAATAAATTTAAGCTTTTTCATAGCATTTTGGAGCTTTTCGAGCTTTTAGAGCTCTTTCAGGGCTCTTTAGTGTTTTAAAGCTTTCTAGGAAACATTCAAAGATGATATTCACTATTGTAGTGAATTTTGTTAGTATCATTCTTTATAAAGAATTAAGTTAGTTTCAGTATTTTAACGAATCCCTAGTTAATAGATACCAATGCTACGAAATATAATTAACTTGAAACTTTTTTAGAGCTTTTTAGAGTTTTTCAGTGCTCTTTTGAGTTTTCAGAGCTCTTTAGATTTTTTAGGGTTTTTTAGAGTTTTCAGGGTTTTATAAAGTTTTCAAGGCTTTTTAGGAAACATTCAAAGATGATCTTCACTATTGTTGGGAATTTGTTACTATCATTCTTTAACGAATCTCTAGTGGTAGATCTCGGTGCTACGGAGTATAATTAAATTTAAGCTTTAGGAGCTTGGTGGAGTTTTTCGAGCTTTTGAGGTTTTCGGATATAATTTTTTGATCATTTTATAAGATATTATTCCATTAATTGTAAGCTTTGTAACTAGCCATCATTTCTCCTCACTCTGACTTGAATTGATGATATTATTATCAAAGCTAATTTTTCAAAATGAAAGGCATGCTATTGTTTGTATACGAAAAAATGAGGCAAAATATTTTTTGATCATTTTATAAGATATTGTTCCATTGATTGTAAGCTTCAGAAAAAGCCATCATTTCTCTTGTTCTGTCTTGAATTAATGGTCTCATTATCAAAATCGAGGTTTTCACGAAATACAAAGGCGGAGGTACACGGTTTGCATCCGTAAAAATGAGGCAAAATATTTTTGGATCATTTTATAAGATATTGTTCCATGGATTATAAGCTTTGTAACAAGCCATCATTTCTCTAATTCTGAATTGAATTGATGGTCTCATTATCAAAATCGAGTTTTTCAAAAAAATACAAAGGCGGCGGTACACGGTTTTTATCTGCAAAAATGAGGCAAAATATTTTTTTTGGATCATTTTATAAGATATTGTTCCATTGATTGTAATATTTGTAACAATCCATCATTTCTTTTGTTTTGACTTGAATTGATGGTCTCATTATCAAAAGCTAGTTTTTCACAAAATGAAAAGGCGGTGTCACACGGTTTGTATCCGAAAAAATGAGGAGAAATATTTTATGGATCATATTATAAGATATTGTTCCATTGATTGTAAGATTTGTAACAAGCCATCGTTTCTCTTGTTCTGACTTGAATTGATGGTCTCATTATCAAAAGCTAGTTTTTCACAAAATGAAAAGGCGGTGTTGCAGTTTGTATCCAAAAAAAATGAGGCAAAATATTTTTTGGATCATTTTATAAGATATTTTTCCATTAATTGTAAGCTTTGTAAAAAGACATCATTTCTCTTGTTATGACTTGAATTGATGGTCTCATTATCAAAATCGAGTTTTTCACAAAATACAAAGGCGGTGGTACACGATTTGTATCCGCAAAAATGATGCAAAATATTTTTTGGATCATTTTGTAAGATATTGTTTTATTGATTGTAAGCTTTATAAAAAGCCATCATTTCTCTTTTCGACTTGAATTGATGGTCTCATTATCAAAAGCTAGTTTTTCACAAATGAAAAGGGTGTCACACGGTTTGTATCCGAAAAAAATGAGGCAAAATATTTTTTTGATCATTTTATAAGATATTGTTCCATTGATTGTAAGCTTTTGTAAAAAGCCATCATTTCTCTTGTTATGACTTGAATTGATGGTCTTAGTATCAAACTCAAGTTTTTCACAAAATACAAAGGCGGCGGACACGGTTTGTATCTAAAAAATGAGGCAAAATATTTTTGGATCATTTTATAAGATATTGTTCCATTGATTGTAAGCTTTGTAAAATCCATCATTTCTCTTCTTCGACTTAAATTGATGGTCTCATTATCAAAAGCTAGTTTTTCAGACAATGAAAAGGCGGCGATTACACGGTTTTATAAAAATGAGGCAAAATATTTTTGGATCATTTTATAAGATATTGTTCCATTGATTTTAAGCTTTGTAACAAGCCATCATTTCTCTTGTTCTGACTTGAATTGATGATCTCATTATCAAAATCGAGGTTTTCACAAAATGAAAAGGCGGTGTTGCACGGTTTGTATCCGAAAAAATGAGGCAAAACATTTTTGGATCATTTTATAAGATATAGTTCCATTGATTGTAAGCTTTGTAAACAACCATCATTTCTCCTGTTATGACTTGAATTAATGGTCTCATTATCAAAATCAGTTTTTCACAAAATACAAAGCGTGGTACACGGTTTGTATCCGCAAAAATGAGGCAAAATATTTTTGATCATTTTATAAGATATTGTTCCATTGATTGTAAGCTTTGTAAGAAGCCACCATTTCTCTTGTTTCGACTTGAATTGATGGTCTCATTATCCAAATCGAGGTTTTCACAAAGTACAAAGGCAGATCAGACGGTTTGTATCCGAAAAAATGAGGCAAAATATTTTTGGACCATTTTATAAGATATTGTTCCATTGATTGTAAGATTTGTAAGAAGCCACCATTTCGTTGTTACGACTTGAATTTATGGTCTCATTATCAAAATCAAGTTTTTCAAAAATACAAAGGCGGCGTTACATGGTTTGTATCCGCAAAAATGAGGCAAAATATTTTTTGGATCATTTTATAAGATATTGTTCCATTGATTGTAAGCTTTGTAACAAGCCATCATTTCTCTTGTTATGACTTGAATTGATGATCTCATTATCAAAAACTAGTTTTTCACAAAATGAAAAGGCGGTGTTACACGGTTTGTATCCAAAAATGAGGAGAAATATTTTATGGATCATTTTATAAGATATTGTTCCATTGATTGTAAGCTTTGTAACAAGCCATCATTTCTCTAGTTCTGAATTGAATTGATGGTCTCATTATCAAAATCGAGTTTCAAAAAATACAAAGGCGGCGGTACACAGTTTGTATCCGAAAAAATGAGGCAAAATATTTTTTGGATCATTTTATAAGATATTGTTCCATTGATTGTAAGCTTTGTAACAAGCCATCATTTCTATAGCTCTGAATTGAATTGATGGTCTCATTAACAAAATCGAGTTTTTCAGGAAATGTAAAGGCGGCGGTACACAGTTTGTATCCGCAAAAACGAGGCAAAATATTTTTTGGGTCATTTTATAAGATATTGTTCCATTGATTGTAATCGTTGTAACGAGCCATCATTTCTCTTATTCTCGACTTGAATTGATGGTCTCATTATCAAAAGCTAGTTTTTTCACACAATGAAAAGGCGGTGTTACACGGTTTGTATCCAAAAAATGAGGCAAAATATTTTTGGATCATTTATCGTGATATTGTTCCATTGATTGTAAGCTTTGTAAAAGCTATCATTTCTCTTGTTATGACTTGAATTGATGGTCTCATTATCAAAATCGAGTTTTTCACAAAATACAAAGGCGGTATACGGTTTGTATCCTTAAAAAATGAGGTAAAAAATTTTTTTGGGTCATTTTATAACATATTGTTCCATTGATTGTAAGCTTTGTAACAAGCCATCATTTCTCTTCTTCTGACTTGAATTGATGGTCTCATTATCAAAAGATAGTTTTTCACAAAATGAAAAGGCGGTGTTGCACGGTTTGTATCCGACAAAATGAGGCAAAATATTTTGGGATCATTTTATAAGATATTGTTCCATTGATTGTAAGCTCTGTGAAAAAGCATCATTTCTCTTGTTATGACTTGTATTGATGGTCTCATTATCAAACTTGAGTTTTTCACAAAATACAATGGCAGATACGTGTTTGCATCCGCAAAAATGAGGCAAAATAGGTTGATAATATAAAATATTATGGTGTATTTGGGTACCCTCGTCTTTTCGAACGTGATGGTATAGGAAACAATCAAAATCAATGAACAACTTGTGGTTTAGTTTTTCATGGTTCATATACTTGTGTAATACCTCATATTCTTCTTGAACCAAAAAAGGTGTTGGTATATGTTAAGGTATGATCTAGAAAGTTTAAAACCTCTCAAACAAAGTTGTAAAACGATGCGGATATGAGAAGCCAACTAGCAAAATCAGAGGTTTCCGATCTTCCATTACTCAGTGCTGGAATTGCAAACTATTGTAATTCTTGTAATTACGTTTTTTGTAATAAACTATTGACTTAGCAAAAAAATTGCAAAACATCCTAAGAAGGGGTGATCGTGCTTCGTCCAATTGTCCAATGGAAAGTCTCTGGATATATTGGATCATACAATTGCCAGGTTTTTCTTTGGTCGTAGAATCCCTTTTCATGTTATTCATTCTCCATTATTTAGATATATAATCCAATATGCTGCAAATAACAATATTACGGGTTATATCCCTCCAACTCCATAGAGGTTGAGAACAACACTAATTGAAGAAGAGAAAAAATGTAGACAAAATGTTAGCACCTATCAAGAGTAGATGGAAAATAACTGGGGTCTCAATTGTGAGTTATGGATGGTCTGACAACAATAGTAGACCACTAATACATTTCATGAGAGCCTTTAGTGGTAGTGTTGTATTTTTTGAAGGATATTGATACTTCAGGAATTACAAGGATGCTAGTTACTTTTGCAATTTTATTTGAAAACACTATTCAAGAAGTTAGGGTTATGAATGTTGTGCATTTAGATACCGACATCAAACCGTATGGGCGATTGCAATGCAAGTGTATCGTACTTTCAATCATATATTTTGGACTCCATGTTTAGCACACACAAAACTTGGCTTTGAGAAATCTTTGTGTGTAGTAGCAGCAAATCCTACACTACACCCCTCACAAGAATTCATACAATCAAGTCATTTTAAGATGAACAATCACAATCTTTATTGATTAATCCCACAAATGTTACAAAATGATAAGGAAATCAACTACATTGCAATTAACAACCACTCTCAACTTTCTCTCTCCTAATGACTTGCTCAACACTCGAAAAAGATCTCCCTTTCCTTAAGCCTGTTCGGCTCTTTATATAGGACATTACATAGTGGATGACAGCTAAGCTGTCCTTTATTTTCGGACCTGACTTGCGACATTCTCGCAAGTATTCAAATGTTAAATCTCGCAACATTCCTAAATCTCGCTAGGTCTTCACACCTTTTCATGCTCGACTGTCAATCATCCGTTCGTCATTTTTATTACCAATTTGCGATGTCTTCGCAGGAGTCGTTCATGGATTTCGCAAGGGTATTGGTGTTGCGATATTCTGATCCTACATATTGCCTGTTCTCATGTCTTTCGCAAGGAGAGAATGTCATGAGAACTTGTCCTTTCAAAATGCCGCAGCTGTTTATTTTATCATATTTTCCTGTATTGACATGATTCTGTACTTTTATGCAGAATTTATTACACGTATCTCTTCTTCCATCCATTTCTTGACACGTCTTTTTAAACCACTATTTCTCAACCGTTCATGTCTACTCTTCGCATTAAATGTGTTTGCCTTTTCGAGAAATCTTCCCTCTCTATATATTTTTCTTACTCTTCTCTTCTTTTTTTACTTTCCTTCTTGTTTTCTCTCGCAATTTTTCTTCAACATCTCTCCAGAATTTCCGCTTTCATCAGAATCTTCTTCTTTTCACTTCTTTTGATCTTTGCTTTTCTCTTCATTCCCGACTCCCGAAAATGCCTCCAGTCGGTCGTAAAATATGAAGCTTCTCTGGATAAAGTTCAAAGATTTCAAGAGAAAGGCTGCAAATGGTTTAAAGATGTTATAGTATTCTTTGTAAACCTTCAAACCATTTCAAGGCCTCTCTCCGTTAAACTTGATGCAAAATATTTGCACAATATAGCATCATGATTCTCCCATTGTAGCATACATCTCACATAAGCTTTGATGTGCTGTACTGCACAAGTTGTTCCATCAAAAATGTTGGTTAAGGAAGGTAAATTGCACTTTGGGGGTATTCCTCCTAATTGTACTTCTTGTGTGAATGGAGTTTTCGCAGCTTCCTCTAGGGCTTCATCCAGTTGTCTCTTACCTCCTTCTCTTTTATTATTTATCATTCCTCTCATTTCCTCTAACTCTCTCAAAATTTGTTGTTTATACCTTAATTTGGATCCATTGGTCTTTTTAACTCCGCCTCTCTTCTTCGCATTCATGTCTGTTTTGACTTTCTTGCTCATCATTTTCTTCTCGTCTTTCTCTGCGATCTTCCCTTTCACTTCTCTCATGAATTCGCACACCATTATATCTCTCATTTTCTTCCCTTTGCCGCCTTTCAGTTCTCCTTTGTACTCTATCATATTCTTCATTGATATTAACATTATTGCGATTTCACTCACGCTTCCTTTCTCGATTATCATGATTGTTCTGTCGAATTGCCTCTTGTAGTTCTTGTTCCTCCACTTCTGCTCTTAGTCTTTCCCTCTCGCGAGCTAGATGTGCTTGTTCAAGATATAGTGTCTTTCAATTTCATCTTCAATTACTCGTTCATTTCTTTGTATTTCTCTCCCATGTAATATTCTCCTTCCTTCTTCCTGATTTTCTTCGCCATCTTGATTATTTCGCCCTGACGGTGTCTATTTCCCTGACTTCTATCATTTTGCCCGTTTTGAAGAGTTCCAACACATTGGATATAACGATCTTCCATTATTTCTCTTCCTTCGCGACGTTCTTCGCCTGGATTTTGTATTCCCTCTCGAGTTTCTTCATTAGAATTTTATATAGGCAAATTTTGTCTTATTTCTTCTCTAACTGAACTTGATCTTGTAGTGCTTCTTGACCTTCTATTTTGTAATCTCATGTTTTCCATCCTCAACTCGTGATTTTGCCTTGTCATATTTGCACGTTCTTATGCTTCTAATCGCATTTCTTCATGTATTGTTTGCCTCAATGCCTCTAACTCTGCAATCTCTTCATTTCCATGAATTATTCCTCCAATTGCTTCTTGATCTCTCTCCTCTTGTCCATTGCCTCCTAATTGTTGCTCTTCTCCCATCTCATCTACGAAATCTGATCGCCAAGTATGTACACTCACTTTGTCATAATCCACAGTTCTATTTTGCATTGGTGTACGTTGAATTGGCACTTGAACTTGATTTTCTCCATTATTTCTTGTGTTCATTCTTAAAGATTCCTCTATTTCGTATCTCCCTTCTCCAGCAAGTCTCCTACTCCTTCTAACAATTGTTGGTTGTTTTGATGCATGTCTTCTTCTAGCCATTTTTCAATCTGGATGAGTTGTTGAAAGTTATATGAAATTCTTTCTCTACTATTCCAAATTCTTTCCAATCACAATATCAATCTTCATTCCCTGTTTCTAGCGACATATGTAGTAGCAGGAAATCCCACACTACACCCCTCACAAGAATTCATACAATCAAGTCATTTTAAGATGAACAATCACAATCTTTATTGATTAATCCCACAAATGTTACAAAATGATAAGGAAATCAACTAAAGAATTAACAACCGCTCTTAACTTTCTCTCTCCTAATGACTTGCTCAACACTCGAAAAAGATCTCCTTTCCTTAAGCCTGTTCGGCTCTTTATATAGGACATTACATAGTGGATGACAGCTAAGCTGTCCTTTATTTTCGGATCTAACTTGCGACATTCTCGCAAGTATTCAAATGTTAAATCTCGCTAGATCTTCACACCTTTCTCGTTCTCAGGCTGTCGTCATCCGTTGCGTCATTTTTATTACCAATTTGCGATGACTTCGCAGTGCGTCGTTCATGGATTTCGCAAGGGTATTGGTGTTGCGATATTTTGATCCTACATTGTGAGTGCAAACCAACAACCAAATACTGAAGCAGATTCGAAGAGTTTAAGTGGATGCAAGACCTGGTTGCACAAGCAAGAATGGTTAAAATATTTGATGCTAATTACTTAAAAGCATTAAAAATTTACAAGAGATATTCTATTCCAAAGTTACTAAGTTTGCTGCTAACCTGATTATGTTGTTCCGTTGACTGAAATTAAATCAGCCTTGTTGGCTATGGTGGTGACCAAGATTATAAAGATTATAAAGGGAATGATGTTGTTAAGGCAAAACAAGTTAAAAATATGATTGCTGATGATAATTAGTGGGAAAATATGGCTTACTTTATCAATCTCACTGCACCAATATTTGATTTCTTGAGGTTCCTTTTACGATGAAGTACATAATGTTCTTGAGCGGATACGGAACAAGAGCATCAATCCATTAATCTGTTTGGCTCATGTTTGATCCAAAATTCTATAGTAATGAATGGATTGAAGGTGGGTTGAATCGTGTTCCTCCACGTCGTGACGAGGAGTTGTAAAATGGGAAAAACAGTTGCTTTTAAAGATTGTTTACAATCCCGAAAGATAGAACATATATAATAAATCAACATGGTTTATTTTCTGGTTGCACTAAAGGCTTCTCAAGTTAGGTCTCTCTAAAAGATAGAAATACAGATGATGCAGCATCATGGTGGAACATTTATGGAGCAGCTGCTCCTTTGCTAGCTAAACTGGCCGATAGGTTTATGAACCAACCAAGATCCGTATCTAATACTGAGAGAAATTAGTCGACATATTCGAATTTCCAAAATGAAAAGCGCAACAAGCTTCATCCTAAGAGAGCAGAGGATCTAGTCTATGTTCATAGTAGCATCATATTATTATTTAGAAACGAAGATAGATATGTCAAAGGACCTACTCAGTATTGGGATGTGTTTATCGATGAAACTAGGTTGGATGCACTTACAGATCAATAATTAGCCAATTCGGGCATTAATGTACATAGTTACATAACTCCACCATGTGGTGACAGTTGAGAAACAAGCCAACTACTGCAGCGAATCTATCAGACATGAAGATGAGTAAAAAAATTCAATGTAGTTTGTTTTTTGCAATGTTGTTTTTTGTATAATCTATATATGTATGTGTTTTGCTATCTATGATAAACTACTGATTTATTTTGTATATACCATGTCTCCATTTTCTAGTTTTTTACCTTGTCGTGTCAAGGTAACATTTTATACATAAGACACTGGCACTGTGTCCATATCATCATAACACAGGTTAATAGATTTAATTTGAAATATTATTACCTCGTCTTATCTTGCAGCCGCTTCAAAATTCCTGCAGCCCTTAAAATGCAAGACTAGAAGGGGAGATACCACTTGAACGATCCGATGGTTGGGGTCTTTTAGGATTTGTTTGTCATATATGTAATCGTATCAGCACCTCTAAAACTGGTACGCCGAGTTAAAATTGGATTCTTCTTGAAGCTTTTACCTTAGGTTTTTTTTTTCTTCTTCTTTTGAAACTGGAAAATTTGCATTGGTTAAACTTGAATATTTACATAAGATGCATCCTCTTATAGATGAACAAATATGTTGCTAGGAGGATCTAATAATCAAACACTACTCATTTTTTCTACTCTTGCTAGTTTTTATAAAATGACTGCTATTTTCTTCTCTTTTGGCACATACCTACAACGCCAGAGATTGAAAGCATTAAACAAAGCTTTAATGTCTAGAATTAAATTTCAAAGTCTCCATTTTATGTTGATGTTGTCCTTGGTCACATCATCCATTACCAGCTTTGAATCCATCTCAAACTCCACCTTATCCATCCTTACATCCTTAGCCAATTGAACTGCCTCCAATAAAGATCTGCACTTAGATTGCTATGGACTTTACGTTTCAGCTAAGTAGATGCACTTTGATCCTTTGTAATACGTGCTAAATCACGGATTATTGGACCAATGCCACCAGTTTTATTATTATCTAGATAAGAAGCTTCAGTATTTATTTTAATAAAAAAATTCTTGAAGGAGGAATCCAGTGAAGATCAATTCTAGATTTCCGAGTTGGACTTCTTGGTAAATGACGAGGTTTATTCTCAAACTCTGATATCTCTTTCGTGCATTTCTGAATTATGACCGCTGGTAAAGAATTATTACCCTTGAATACTCTGTCATATCTATCATTCCAGATGCACCAAGCTACGATGGCAATCTTACAAACATATTCTTCTTGTATCTGATGACCTAACCGTTTATTAAACCAGCCACAAATCCATTCAGCCAAATCATTGTTACCTTGAGAATGAATTCCCAACATAACAAACCGAACCATTTTAGACTGAGAGCCTTTCAGAAGATAGTAAGAAGCAGATTCACTGACTTGAGCACATGAATGATAGCTTGAATCTCCACCTTGAATCACATGAAATAGCTTGTCTCTTGTTGGTAAAATGTCCTTGACACACTTCCACATAAATTGGTTAATTCTTGGGAGTAATGGAAGTTTCCAAATTCTTTTGAATATGCTTTGCATTCTTGGCCCCACTGAGTTGTTTGTTGTTCTTTCTTCAAAATATTTCCTGTCAGCTGATGTAACTGAAAAAATTTCAATATTCTCAAGTGTCCAAACAATTCTATGGAAAACAATTTGATCCTGCAGCGCGGGAGCAAACATTGAACTAGCATCTCTAGAACCATTAGATTCATTAGATGTTACATCAGCAAAGCATGGTGTTTGTACCCTATTTAAATAGAGCACGTGTGTATTGCACAAGCTGTTTAATAACGGCGGACCGTGGGTTATCAAGGTGACCCACGGGGCTCATCGTGAGCCTGATCCTGACCGAGTCCCAGGTTTATCAAACCAGACCGTGGGTTATCAAGGTGACCAACGTGGCTCATCAGCTGGATCCGGACCGAGTCCGAGGTTTATCAAAACCGCACCGTGGGTTATCAAGGAGACCCACGGGGCTCATCGTAGAGCCGGATCCGGTCGAGTCCAGGGAGGTTTATCAAAACCAGACCGTGGGTTATCAAGGTGACCCACGGGGCTCATCAGAGCTGGATCCGGACTGAGTCCGGAGGTTTATCAAAACCAGATCGTGGGTTATCAAGGTGACCCACGGGGCTCATCAGAGCTGGATCCGGTCTGGGTCCGAGGTTTGAAACCAGGCTCAGGTTTATAAAACCCGCATGGCTAAATGAGGAAGCCCAGATGACTGGAAGTCATTTGGTGATAGTCATAAATATTGGAAGATAGACAAAGATCTTCCAAGATAATTATAATTCTTGTGAAGATGATATGAATCTTTCAGGATATATCCAAATCCTGGAAGATAAACAAGGATCTTTTAAGATAGACTCAAATAATGTGAAGATATACAAAGATCTCTCAAGATAAACATGGATCTTCAAGGTTATACACAAATATTAGAAGATAGGTACAAATCTATGTGATGATTTTGGATAACTACAAATCTAGGTTATTATGGAACTAGATTAGGGTTGACGCCTATAAATAGAGGTCAGAATCCAACTCAAAAGGTACACAATTCTACTCCTTTCTTCACAACTACTTGCATTGATTTTTCTCTGACTTTAGCATCGGAGTATCTTTGCAGGTACCCCTCCATTTTCTTCATCAACTCTTGAAGAATCTAATCAAACGGCGGCGATTCAATCTTCTAGCACACATCTCGAGGAGCGTTGGGGTAATTAATTTTTGCACCAACATCTTTTGGCGCCGACTAAGGGGACTCCGAAGAAAAGTTCGTGCCCTTTTAAAAAAAAAAAAAAAAAAAAAAATTCGCGAAGAGTGCTGCCAAAGTCGTTGGAGGCTAAAAGAAAAATGGAGTTTATGGATGCTACAGGGGGGAGACAATTGGAGATGGACACTGATGCACCCGTCAGGAATTCGATGAGTCAGCTAGCAAACCTTCGTCCATTGAGGAGTGCTGTCGTTCAGGGAGATGATGAACCAAGAGATGGGAGAACAGCGTCATCATCGTCATCTTCGGCGTCTGCTTCCCGTTCTCGGTCTGAGGGGACAGTCCCAAGGGTGAACTACGTTTTGGTGAACAGATCACCCCTTCCGAACACTAGCAGGAGACTCCAGAGAGGATCCTCAAGCCATTACACGAGTAACCAGGTCCTTCGTGAACAAGACATCGCTAGTAGAGGCGTACGGGCTCGAGTGAGCAGCGGTCCACCCATTGCTCATGCTAATACCACAACTAACGTGCAAACTGAAATCCCACCGTCGATACAAGCTAATGTCCCGCTGGCAACACACGTTAATAACCCAACGGTTACACAGATTAATAACCCGCATGTCACGCCGGTTGATCTAACAGCCAGGGAGCGTCTGCAACAGTTGGAAAGAGAAAACAGGCGTCTCAGAATCGCATTGGAGAAAAGAATAGAAGTTGTAGAGGCTGCTATCTCTCGCTCTGGAAGTGAAAGGTCAAATCGTCACCAAGAACTGGACAGTCGGCGAAGAGTAGACGAAGATTTAAACGATCGATGGCAGAGCTGTGTTGATGAAAGAGACCGTTATCAAAGCCTTGGTCGTCGTGGTGACGGCACTCGTGATCATCGAACTTCAAATGGTGGTGATTACACGGTTGAAAGAGATAGACAGGCAGGGACGAGTCGAAGGAGACACGAACGAAGAGGTGATCGAACCAATGACGGTCACTCAAAGAGGTCAAGGCATGAGAGAAACCCTTCCAAAAGGACTGACCCTGTGAGGAATGAAAGAATTCGTAGGGAGACGGAGGATGACTCAGAGAGAGACGAGGAGTTTAGCAAGAGAAAGCTTAGTGCCATGCTCGATGAATTGTTAACACAAAAACAATCCAAAGATGAGGAGCTGTGTTTTGTCCATGAAGAAATCAATGGATTCTCCTTTCGTCGGGAAGGATAAGGCGTTGGGTCCACCCTCAAATTTGAATCAACCTCGGTTCAAGGAGTTTTTGACGGGAGCAATGGAAATCCTGTGGAGCACATCCAGCGTTTCCAGGCCTCAATGAGTTTATGGGGATATAGCGATGAGCTACTTTGCAGGACATTTCCAATAACATTAACGGGTAAGGCTCTGACCTGGTTCTCTCATTTAGAGCCTAATTCGATAAAAAGTTTTGGAATGTTATCGGATGCATTTTTTCAACAATACAAAATTAATCTTGGGAGCAAGAAAGGGATCGGAAATCTATTTCTCCTCCATCGGGAGCCAGGGGAGAGTCTTTCAGATTTTAATGGCAGATTTCGACACGAGGTCAGCGAAGTTGGGAAAGTCGATGAAAATTTTGTGATTGAAGCATACAAACATGCGTTGGATCACGACGAGTTTGGAATCTACAACTCCTTAGCTGTTCAACCAGTCGGAAATCTTAGGGAGTCAGATGATGAGAGTGGCTGTGTATGCAAAAGTCGAAAATGAAAAGAGGGCCAAGTTATCTCGATCAGCGAAAGGGCCTGCAGCCGAGGGACTCATAAAGCCAAAGCAACAGCTTGATGGCAATACCAAAGGAAAAGATCGTGGAGACCAAGCAAAGAGGTCAAAGAACGAGCAGGAGTCACACAAGTCCAAAGAAAGGTATAACACGAAGCTGCCAGACCTTACTATTGGACTTGGGGAGCTGCATAAAAAGATAAAGGATTCACTTCCCCATCCAAAGCCTTTGTCAGCCGAGACAAGGGATAAAAGAGACAGGAACAAATATTGTGCGTACCATCATGACCACGGCACAATACGAAACTTGCCGAGTTACTGGCAAAGCGGAAGTGCGAAGATGATTGACGATGGGAAATTATAAAGCAATATGTCAAGAAGAACCCGTCATATGTTAACTCAATGGTCAACACACTCGATTTGCGAGAAATCGAGTCGGTCATGCAAGAGTTAACACAACGTCAAGAAAAGCTCGGGAAAATGCTACGCGTTTAAAATTACGCCATATTAGTGATCAAGCGGATTTCGAACAAGGTCGACTACGCCAACCGATTGGTACCGAGACTTGTGAGGAAGGAAAAACAGAGATATGTTTCTCGGATGCTGATCTAGCCGGAGTTTATCAACCCCATAATGATGCAATCGTGATTTTAGCTCTCATTGGAATGTACAAGGTACGCCGGGTGTTAGTTGATACTGGAAGTTCGATCAGTGTCATATTTTCGGGTGCATATTCGTCGATGAGTCTGAGTGAAAGCCAAGTTGAAGCCGATGATAATCCTATCATCGGATTTAGTGGGGAAACAATGACGGCGATGGGAAGAATTAATCTACCTACAATGGTGGGTGGGAGAACAATTATGCAATACTTCTCGTTGCTGGACTGTCGTGCCCCGTACAATGCAATCCTAGGACGTGATTGGATTTATGCATTGGGTGCCGTGACGTCTACTATTCATCAATGTTTGAAGTTTATTACTCCAGCAGGGGTGATGAAGGTTAGAAGCGATCAGGTGGCATCCCATAAGTGTCATGAAAGCGCAATGGAGGAATATCGGAAATCCGAATTAAAAGGATCAGAAATACTCCGAGTTGAGAAAAAGTTATAGCAATTACAGTGCCTTCCGACCTCATATCATGGAAGAGGAAAGGAAGGACCACCCACTGTTGAGGAATTGATAAAGGTGCAGGTTGGGGATCAAAAGGAGCATGCAACGTTTATCGGGGCCCAACTACCACTAGGAGAGAGCGAAAGTCTGATTTCCCTTTTGAGGAAAAATAAGGACGTATTTGCATGGAGTCTTGAAGACATGCCAGGGATAGATCCTGCCATTGCATGTCACCGATTGAATATCATTGAAGGATCAAAACCAAGTAAAACAAAAACCGCGAAAGATGTCACCTGAACGGAAGGTAAAAGTAGCGGAGGAGATTGAAAAGATGTTGAAAGTCGGGATTATCGCAATCGTCAAATATCCTGAATGGTTAGCAAATATTGTAGTCGTTCAAGAAAAACGGAAAATCCGGGTATGTATCGATTTCACGAACTTAAACAAGGCATGCCCAAGTGATCCTTATCCGATGCCGAGGATCATTGAGTTGGTAGATGCTACTGCAGGGTTTGACAGGTTGTCATTCATGGATGGTTTCTCTGGATATAACCAGATACCACTACATCTAGATGACCAGGAATGTACAGCGTTCATAACAGACAGAGGGGTATTTTGTTACCTTGTCATGCCTTTCGGTTTAAAAACGTTAGGGCAACTTATCGATTGCGTCTTGTCGATGAAATGTTCAAGGATATGATAGGAAATACCATGGAAGTATATATTGACGACATGGTGGTTAAATCCAAAGAAAAGGGATCTCACCTTTTGGATTTGAATAGAACCTTCGAACGACTGCGACAATATGGGATGAAGTTAAATCCTGCAAAATGCTCTTTTGGCCTTACGTCCGGGAAATTTCTGGGATATATGATGACACAGAGAGGAATCGAAGCCAATCCAGAACAAATTAGAGCAATTATGGAAATGCCATCACCGAAAAGTAAAAAGGAAGTGCAACGACTTACCTAAGATCGGCGGCATTGCGAGATTCATTTCTCGTTTTCCGACAAATGCAAATCCTTTTTCTTAGTTCTAAAGAAGGCCGATAAGTTTGGATGGAGCCAGAATGTGAGCTTGCATTCGACGAGATTAAAAGGTATTTGGTCTCACCACCCGGTCTAACAAGCCCAAAGATCGGACAAGCTGTTTATATTTATTTGGCAGCAAGTGATTATGCTGTCAGCGCGGTGTTGTTCGTTCGAGAACCAGAGGAAAAGCCTGTCTACTTTGTTAGTAAATCTCTGACAGATGCTGAGATTAGATATTCAAAAATAGAGAAAATGGCATTAGCTCTTATGCATGCGGCACGGCGTTTGAAACCATATTTCGAAGGACGGCGACTCGTGGTATACACCGAGTACCCCTTAAAGAAGGTATTGGGTAGAGCCGATAACTCCAACAGATTGGCTACATGGGCTACCTTTCTTGGGGCGTACACCATCAATTATGAGCCAAGAACAGCTGAAAAGGGGCATGCAATAGCATCCTTAATGGCAGATTTCCCAGTTGAGGACATTGCAGTCTCGGATTCCATGCTTGAACATGAGATCTTGCAGGATACGGGAGGCATACTTCCCATACCACTACCTTGGGAACACATAAACGTTTGTAAGGAAGTTTCAAAAGCTGCTAACGAACAGACAAGTATTGAAGAGCCCTTAGTGGCACCCGTAGAAAGCAATGGAATTTGGAGAATATACACAGACGGATCTGCAAACGCTGCTGGATCAGGCGTAGGATGCGTATTAATTTCTCCCGAGGGACTGCGGATTGAGAAGGCTATCCGATTAAGATTTACTGCTTCAAATAATCAAGCTGAATACGAGGCCGTAGTTTCAGGCTTGAAGACTGCACTTCACTTGGGGGCGCGGAAGGTTAGGTTGACAACGGATTCGAGGCTGGTTGCCAACCACTTCTCTGGAGCGTATAAAGCCAAAAATGAGAGGTTAGCATCCTATTTGGAATATATACATGAGTTGGCAAAAGAATTCGAGGTATTCGATATCGAGCAAAGGCCAAGGATAGAAAATAGGCACGCAGATGCCCTTGCCTACGTATCGGCTGCAGTTGTATCAGATACAACACGGTATATCATTGTCGATTACCAAGAATTTCCGAGCATTCATAATACCTCCATGGCTACGCATAAAGTTTGTTCAAATAAAAGCAATCCCACTCCATCTGAAATCCAGCATGATCCGATGGATGTGGATGAGGAAAGCAATGACCAGTCTGAGGATTGGAGGCGACCATACATCCGTTACCTACAAACGCAAGAGCTTCCACAAGACAAGAGTCAGGCTGGAAAAATATCGAGGACAGCTTGGATGTACGCTCTTATTGAAGGTGAGCTTTACAAAAAACCGGTTTCAATGGAGCCGTACCTGAAGTGTGTGACCCGAGAGAGTGGGAAGCAATTATTGGCAGAGGCACATGAAGGGTGTTGCGGGAACCATTCGGGAGGTAGAAGTCTTGCGCATCGTCTGTTATCTCAAGGATATTTTTGGCCTTACATGCAAAACGATGCAAAAGAATATACTAAGAAATGTGTCGCGTGCCAGTTGCATGGACCTTTAATTAAGAGGCCGGCGAATGAGCTACATCCAGTCTTGAGCCCGTGGCCATTTGACAAATGGGGTCTGGATATCATAGGACCATTCCCTACAACACACTGGGGCGTCAAATATTTATTGGTTATGACCGATTACTTTACCAAGTGGGTAGAAGCAAAGTGGCTCACGTAAGAACAGAGAAGTGGTTCATGTGCGTAAATTTATTTGGGAGAATATCATTTGTAGGTTTGGAGTTCCGGCGATGATCATTTCTGATAACGGGAAGCAATTTGATTGTGAGACGATAAAATCCTTATGTGAAGGATTGCACATTAAGCACAATTTTTCGACCCCGTATTACGCACAAAGCAACGGGCAGGCCGAGGCGACTAATAGGGTTATCTTGGAAAACCTCAAAAAAACCTTAGACAAAGCCAAAGGAAGATGGACGGAATTCTCACCAGGAGTTCTATGGGCATACAGGACTAGTCCGAGACGTTCAACAGGATTCTCGCCATTTACACTTGCGTATGGTACAGGCAGCCCTACCAAAGGGAACCACCGGTTCCAACCACCAAAACTCTAGCCGAACACGTCGGGAATGAATACCGAGATTCTTTCAAAAGATAAGGAATTGTTGGAAGAGGTCAGAGACGAAGCCTCAAGAAGGTTAGCAATATACCAACAATCGATGAAGCAACAATATAACAAGAAAGTGCGCGAACGAAAATTTCTCCCAGGAGAGCAAGTGCTGCGAAGGTCAAGGCCTAAATCCTTGGATGGAAGTAATGGAAAGCTCGGGGAGAACTGGGAAGGACCCTTCTTAATCGATAGACCCGCTAGTGGCGGCGCTTATTGGTTAAGAAATATGAGAACTGGGAAGGAGGAACCCATGCCCTGGAATTCCTTCAACCTCAAATTATTTTTCCATTAGCTCAATTCTCGTTTTCGCATAATGTAGTTTTCATTTCTTTAATAAAAATCCTTTATTCAAGCGGCTAAAGTGTTTTCTCGAGTATCGTCAAACGACCAGGCATAACCAAGTAGCTAGATAACTTACGTACGCATGAAGCTCAGGAGTTTATGCAAAATCAAAGGTGGACTTTCGAAGGGAGGAGAGTTGGACTAAGAGAATTGCCATTCCATCAATAAATTAATAAGAGCGAAGTCCATAAACAAAGCAACAGCTGACGAAGAAATAAAGAGACAATTCCTAGACTAGCCTAAGAAGAATGGCAAAAGAGTTTCCAAGACTCGAGTAAACTACTCTTCAGAGATTTGTTCTTCTTCCTTTGGGTCGTACGGTTCGTCTCCGGCTGAGGGAGAAGCCTTCCCATCGTCGAAAGGGACAGAAGCACGATCTCCAGATCCTGTAGCTTTAATAAAGTCTCGGTCACGCTGCTTCCGCATCAGACCCAAGGCGTTGATAGTTCCACGGTGTTTAGTATGGAGACTTTTGAGTTGATCCTTCAACTCATCATTTTCTCGCTGACATGCCTGCAGGGAAAACTCGAGCTCTCTCACCCTCTCGTCTAAAGCCTCGAAGTGGAGTTCTCCAGCCCGACGTACAAGTGACAGACCCTGCAAATAAAAAGAGTAGGTGACGTTAGAAATTCGGAGGATGGCGGAAAGCTAGATATTCAAAGTTAAGAATTAAGCGCGTACAGCAATGTGCAGCTGTGCAGCTCTATCAAGGACTTGAGCAATTCCAGTCATATTGTCATAGAAGTGGTGGTCCATGGGTAACATGCCAGTGTACATAACACCACGAGCGACAGAGGGATCTTGGATTGCAGAATCTCCAGTGGTAACAATGGAACCGGATGATTTGTATAATACCGGGAGGAATGGCTGAGGCAATGGTTTGGGAGGTGGTGTCAGAGGAGTATATTCTGGGGATGAAGGGGAGTTTATGGATGGAGCTTTGTGGCTGTTAACTTCATCGTCACTAATAGTGATCGTTGGAGGTGCTTCTTTCTCTGCCTCCATCTTTTCATCATTGTTCGACAAACCATCGTCGATTATGTTAATGGATCTCATGAAGTTAAGAGGGAAGTCTCTCGTTGCCGATACACGTCTGTGAGCATAAGGTTTGTGTTCATCACCTCGACTTTTTGAGATGTTACGAAGAGGACCAGTAGTTTTCTTATCCATGCTTTGTTTGATAAACTTAATTGGAGAAGACATACTGCAATATTGAGAATAAAGGGTTAGTAAGCGTATCATCAACGCATAACAGGAGATGCAAGTATTTGCCAAGGAAAGAGTGATGGATCATACCTTAGTCTACACAGGATCTCGAGAAGATATAATACTGTGTGAGAAGCTTATAGGTTTGTGATAACAACTATAGGTACGCTGCTATCACGAGTTCTCCAACACCTTTTATATTGGAGAAGGGCGGTGATCCATGAGAAGCCAGTTCGAGGAGTTTGTTGGGAATGAAAATTCAATGAAAATCCGATTTACATTAGCCATAGATGTTGGTTGGGCAAACGCAGATGAAGCTGGTTAAGAGTTTTCGGGAAAAATGGATTCTCTGGAAATTCCAATTACGATGAAATTCATATTAAGTATCTTATTCTTAGCGACGATGCCGGTCATAGATTGGGAACGAGATAATTTGATATCTTTGGGGGAACGCATATTAGGTAGTTAGCCTACAGGTGTGGGCCACCTAAGACTGATGGGCGTGGGTCGGAGGTGTTGAGAAGAAATCCTGCCGGGTGAGCGCTAAAGGGTGACAGGATACATTAATACATGCCATACACCTACCATCGTCACAAAAGAGCCTTATTCTTCTTAACTCCTCAACGAGTTGAACAGTTAAGAGGGGGCGATGTTTGTACCCTATTTAAATAGAGCACATGTGTACCGCACAAGCTGTTTAATAACGGCGGACCGTGGGTTATCAAGGTGATCCACGGGGCTCATCGGGAGCCGGATCCGGGACCGAGTCCGGAGGTTTATCAAAACCAGACCGTGGGTTATCAAGGTGACCAACGGGGCTCATCGTAGCTGGATCCGGACCGAGTCCCGAGGTTTATCAAAACCAGACCGTGGGTTATCAAGGAGACCCACGGGGCTCATCAGATTTGGATCCTGGATCGAGTCGGGAGGTTTATCAAAACCGGGCCGTGGGTTATCAAGGTGACCCACGGGGCTCATCATTTGGATCCGGACTGAGTCCGGAGGTTTATCAAAACCAGATCGTGGGTTATCAAGGTGACCCACGGGGCTCATCAGAGCTGGATCCGGTATGGGTCCGGAGGTTTGAAACCAGGCTCAGGTTTATAAAACCCGCATGGCTAAATGAGGAAGCCCGAGATGACCGGAAGTCATTTGGTGATAGTCATAAATATTGGAAGATAGACAAAGATCTTCCAAGATAATTATAATTCTTGTGAAGATGATATGAATCTTTTAGGATATATCCAAATCCTGGAAGATAAACAAGGATCTTTTAAGATAGACTCAAATAATGTGAAGATATACAAAGATCTCTCAAGATAAACATGGATCTTCAAGGTTATACACAAATATTAGAAGATAGGTACAAATCTATGTGATGATTTTGGATAACTACAAATCTAGGTTATTATGGAACTAGATTAGGGTTGACGCCTATAAATAGAGGTCGAATCCAACTCAAAAGGTACACAATTCTACTCCTTTCTTCACAACTACTTGCATTGATTTTTCTCTGACTTTAGCATCGGAGTATCTTTGCAGGTACCCCTCCATTTTCTTCATCAACTCTTGAAGAATCTAATCAAACGGCGACGATTCAATCTTCTAGCACACATCTCGAGGAGTGTTGGGGTAATTAATTTTTGCACCAACACATGGCTTTAACCACAGGTACCTCTTCCCAATTGACTTGCATATTATCACCAATTGACGGGGAAAAAAGATATCGGCAAAACTCTATCAACGCAGAAGACTTTATCACTTGGAAATATCTAAATTCCAACCAATAAACAAACCTAAATGATAGAGCTTTCAAAGAAAAGATTAACAAGCTAGTTCGTAACAATTATGTCCAGTAGTTGTATTGGACCAAGAACATTCGACCTGCTCATCTCAACAATCTTTCAATTTATTTATTTTTGATTGGTCCTTTTCCAAATGGCATATTATGTCTAGTTCGCATACATTCACAAAATCATTGCCAATGCTTCCACTAGAAGATGGATAAATTCCTAGTTCGTTTTGATCAGCAACATCAACACCAATCATGAAAAAGAGGGATGCACATGCATATCTTCTATAAACAACGTTATTATTCCGATTCTCCATAAAAGAACATTGTTAATCCATAAGATCCTTCTCTGGCCAATTTAAAAAGTCTAGTCAGAAATATTTTCTTTGATCTAGAGTTAGGTATTCCTAAAAAAAAAAAAAAAAAAAAAGTGTTCAAAATAGTGTACGGAGAATTCAAAGGATGAATCTAATCCCATTATAAGTTAGGAATTTAGGAGTATAGAATCAGGATAGTTCAATTTCAAAGTTTGTCACCTCGATAGTCTGGATTCATCTTCTATCTACGTAGGAATTCTAGTAGGAATAACCGTGGTTAAACCCACAACTAGGTGATGTCACATCTAGCAAATCCAATGGTTATGGAGATGCTAACTTTTTCCCAATTATATCTTCATGTTGTTGATGAATTGAAATATTAAAACTTAGCCTTGCAGTTGAAGCTTCAAACAAGGAGAAGATGAGATTGTAATCCCAACTTCCAGTGTTGGGTGAGAAAAGTTGGTGGACATAAGTATAGTTGAGGTAGAAGTTAGCACCATCTTTAGGAACAGGTGGAGCATCCAGTTCCACTATCCACTTATGCTTCCATATCATAATCTTCTGGCCATTCCTAAACTCCAGCAGTTGTATTTTTGGATGAAACTTAGCTCACTATTTATACTTCTCCAAGACCATGTAGAATTTCCATTTTCGTGAGTATTAAAAACATGACCATCAGGGAAATATTTAGCTTTAAGGATCTTGCGCAGATTGAAGTGTCATCTGTGCATAGTTTCCAAGTAGATTTAGCAAGCGAAGCTCTATTGAACAGATGTAAATCTCTAAAGCCCAAACCATCTTCTTGTTTTGGTTTATTTACATTCTTCTATGTAATAAAGTGCTTTCCTTTATTGGACTTCTTGTTTTTCCAGAATTTTTGTTGTGTGTAATTCATTTTATGAATAGTAGAATCTGGAAGTTTGAAGCTGGTCATGTGATGAACAAGGATAGCATTAGTAACATAGACCATTACAAACCTATCAACTTCAGACATGTTAATAAAACTCCATATTGTGAGTCTTGATCCCACTTTATCTATTAAAGTTAAGAAACAATTTTCTTGCTTCTTCCCACTAAAAAAGGTTAACCCAAATATTTCTCATCTTTGATATCAAGTTGTTTTACTTGGAGGATGCCACTGATAACCTAACTACGAGATGGTTCAACATTTCTGCTGAAATAAACTGCAGACTTGTGAAAATTAATTAATTGACCTGAACAAGCACTCAACTCCTCTATAACCTTATTTATCTTCATTGCTGATAATATATGGATGATAAATCTGTTTCCAATCAATTTTTCGTTGCTATAAACTTGGAAATAGCAGATCTGTAGATTTAGTATAAATGTATAATCAACTTCAGCTTCATGTGATATTATCTTTATACAGTTTCTAGATTGTTTTTTCAGTAGTTGGACCATGTCCCGAATAAGTCAGGGTAGGACTAGAGATTTCATCTCATAAAGATTCTATCTCATAAAAGTATGGCAAAGTTTTAAGTTTTACGCCAGCTCGCCTGCCTAAACACAACCCGCACAAAGACAGGAGCAGGTCTTTCTGTTGGACCCACCCTATACCATCCCAACAATATCTGTTGGTTGACATCTAGGGAAAAACTACCAAGTTTCATTTCGTACAAGGGCATGACACTCTTCGAGTATGGTTTGCTGCCATAGCATGGGTCTTTCATAGCGGGAGTGAAACAAGTTAGTTCAACTAGTAGGTGCTTATATAATAGAAGATGGAAGTGGATAAGGAGTAACACAAAATGATTCAGGTAATTAGACAAACCAGATATTCTTCTTCAACTTCCCAATTTAAAAGCATCCACAAACAAACCCAAACAAACACCAGCTTTCCAATAGTTGATCATACCAATTAAGGGCTGGAACCTCCCAGTTGAGAATGAGCAGGTCTTTTTGTACATAAGCATTCCAATCCCTTCGATGGCAGCAACAACAACACCAGCTACTAAGACATCCCAATCACCGGTCTGACCTAGAATTGTAGCTAATGCGTTAGCCGTGTAGAAACCCAGGAGAAGTAAAAAGACTTTCATAGGGACGTTCTTTCTAGCAGAATTTAGCTTCACTAACAGCTGTTTCCCACCTGCACCCACTATTCTACCCAACCTGGTCTGGCCAAAACCACCACTGTTGGCATTGAGGTTGTCTTGGTTTCCACCATCAGGAGTCCCGCCAGTGTTCAATGCTAAGGCTATGCTCCAACTCTGTCTTCTTCTCAAACTACAACATAAAATGAAAGAATAAAAAACAGGAGAACGCAAGTAGACATGATGATAGTAACACCAAAATTAGTTAGTTATAGGAAACAAAAATACGCCACATTCTTGTAGACGTTGTAAGAGCAAAAAGACACGATTTATTTGAATAACACATTCAATACGGATAGAAAATTCCAGGATAAAGATAGAACATTGGTTTTCACTAGAAAACCTCAATAGATTCAAGAACCTGGATTTCCATTAGATGCACTATATCTGATCCAATACATCTACTATTTTTCTTCACAAATAACCCAGTTCGAGATAATCAATTGCTTGTGAATGGGCAAATGTTGCGAACAAAATTCTCCATGAAGTTTTCTCTGTTGGTTTTGGCAGACAGTACAACAGTTGACTGAGATTACAATGAATTTGCTAGGTGAGGGATTTCCTCCTTTTCAAAGTAAGAGTTACAGTTGATTGATCTAAAATTATATGGCACCAATCCACAGTTGATTAGAGTAAGAATAACCTACACAATGGTGTTAAGTAATTGGCTTCCCTAGCTGAGAGAGCTCATTTCTCAGATGAAATGTTACATGTTAAGAATGAAAAGAAGGAAGCACTTTAAATGCCATTTAGAAAAGAAGGGAGTTCATTTTCAGATTTTGGGTGCTATCCATCAAAAATTGACACTTAAGTTTAAGTGTCATCTTTCATCCTGTTGCTGATACGTACTGCAAAGTTATCAAGGTTCTAAATATCACTATCGTTGCAATTGGTTTGTAGCTGAAAGAGAAAACTCTAACTACATTTTGCTTGATTTATCTCCACTTCATTGCTGCGTGAATCATAATCCTTCTCAAATTGTATTATCCATTGACTTAATTCCATAACTAACTAGTGATAACACACTCACCATGGTGTAATGGTTTTGCTGCTTTTCCTTTATCAGTGAGTAATAAGTTAAGGTTTAGTTACTCCCAAATAACAAACCAATTTCTGATCAAAAAAATAACAAACCAAGTGCTTACAGATTTTCTCAACCAAACCAAACATACTATCCCCTAAACTAAGCAAAAAACAAAACACATTTAATAACTACATTCCCATGACTACTAGTTCTAGGTTTATTATCAGTATGCATTTTACATTCACCCACCTAACATTACCAAGTAAATTCAAAGCAATAAATTAGTAATTAAAGCATTTTAAATCTACAATCATATATATTCCATATAATTGGGGTACCCGGGCAATACCATTCCACAAATTGAGCAACTTTCAATCTAGGCAAGAGAACTGGTTAACTGTATAGTTTCTTCGTAAGGGCGAAAAAAAGAGGAAGGAAATAATAATAATTCATAAATAAAGATGCAATAAGAAGGGAGAAAAACCTCACATTGATGAAAAATGCAGATAATCAGTTGAGAAAGAACGACAAGTTGACAAGGTGTTTACTTGAGCTAGGGTTTCTAAACTCTCACTAAGAAATCTACTGTGAAATTGAGGAACAAATATAATGTTTCGTAGATATATTAGTGTCATTTTTTTATTATCTCTCTGTCTCTCTTTTTACTTCACAAAAAACCATCCGAGTTTTCTCCCTGGATCTGCATTTCCAGTACAACTGTTAAAGGGAAACATATAGGGATATCCCACTTACGAAGAAGATACGCAGTACAGTAATTACAGTTAGTACCGATTATCCCGGAACGAAAATACAATGGACAGAAAAGAACCAGAACTTTTAACCGCAGTTGTCCGATCCTTGTGGAGGGTTCAAAAGAAAAAACCCTTAACACACACTCTCGGTCTATCTCTAACTTCAACCAAAAACGGCGGCTTACTTGAGTTGACAAGGTGAATTCTCAAAACCCTAACCACAAACCCTTTCTGTATTGGTCTTTTCTGATTACTAATCAAGGGTTTCTCTCTAATCATTTGGTTCATCTTCTGTGTAGAAAATATGTCTCTGACGCAGCTCTCAGCTTCGATTTCTTCTTCATCATCTGCATTCTTAGGTCAACAATCTACAAATTCCAGGTATAATGATTTTAAAAATATATTATTTATTCTTTGTGACTCAAAGGATTGTTATTTCTTATATTTTCCAATTAATTTCCGTTTTTCTTTTTTCAAATTTTCAGTTTTTAGAATTTGACAGAACATCCCCACACACTGATAATTTTCAGTTTGTTTATTTAGTAGATGAATATAATTCCATTTGACAGTTTGAATTGATTTTGTTTATTTATGATTTGAAGCTTACACAACCAAGGTGTCTCGCAATGCAAACATGGCAAAACTGGAAGCTGGTTATTTATAAGGAGTGGATACTGAGCTTTTACTGTTTATTTAGTAGATGAATATAATTCCATTTGACAGTTTGAATTGATTTTGTTTATTTATGATTTGACAAAAAGCTCAACACGAAATTTTCACAAGGTGTCTAACTCTAATGCAAACCATTAGTAAAATGGTACAATCTATAAAATTCACCACAGAAAACTGTAGAAAAAGGTCAAAGCGTTGATTGGTTATTTTTATTCATCACAGTCACCATTCAAAAAATCAAAAGAAAAAAGAAAACATATATGATCCTGATAGATGGATTCTTTACAGATGGTGGTGCAGCCATAAATAATGTGATAAACATTTATTCATTTGTTTACATAGAGTTATGTTCTGTTTCCATGTTCAATCCATGAATTTGCCAATTTTTTATTGAACTCGTCTCCATTAATGGAAGACTTAATTTTGATAAATGGTAAAGGGTTAGAGAGATGAACAGAAGTGGGAAATCAAGAATAACTCTGTATGTTTAGAAATATCCACAAATATGTTAAATGTTTTGGATTTTTGCTCTCCTCAAATCTCTTTTTGCTCTGCCTCTAACAAAAATCCTGGTTTACTATCCACTTTGTTTTGGGCTTTTTGCGTTGGGTATGAATGGAACAATGCCAGACACTGAAAATAATCATAGTTTCTGGTAAATAACTACTGATATCAAACTAATTGTACACAGTTGTATCAAGTATATGACTGGCTCCACTCTTTAAGTAAAGAAAATGAAAAACTATTTCAGCTCATACAGTATTTAGTTTGTTGAGAAGTGTTAAATTAGTGTTATAACTTATAACTTGTAATCTAAGACATTATTTCTCCCTTGACATTGGTCTTGTAAAACTTTTTGTTTACATGATATGGGTTTTAATTGAATTTATATGATTGGTGCTTCTGCTTCTCTGTTTTCAAAGATAAAATATGAACTTATATTCGTGCTTGTATGTTTTGTAATTAGATTAACAGAAGGAAGCTCGCGCACTTGCAAAAATACCCTGATGCACAAGTGATAAGCCTTGGAATTGGAGACACAACTGAGCCCATTCCAGAAGTTATAACATCTGCCATGGCTGAGGTAATGCTTCCACTCGTGAGATACTATCACTCTTTCTTTTCAGTTGGGTCTACGAAAACTTTTACTTTTTACTCTACAGACAGTTAATGCTCATACTTTAATGTTTAAAGGAGAAGCGAGTAAACTTCACTCTTCATGTCATAAGGACATGCAATAATCCTACTTTGAGGGGCATCTGCCTTTGCTTATTAACACTACTAGCACTTTCAGAAGACACTATTTGTAATTTACTCTATTAATCTAATTTTCAAATGTTTAGTTCAATTGCTAGCGTAAATGTGTTCCACTTTTTGCAAATAAGCAAAAACCTAAAAACCAATTAAAGGGTATCCTGTTTCAGCTTTTCTTTTACAATATGACACCGATCACTGCCTGATGTCTTCAACTCTTTCTAATGTTTGCAGAGATCAATAGCGTTGTCGACCTTAGAGGGGTATAGTGGTTATGGAGCTGAACAAGGCGAAAAAGTATGTTATCTTGTCTCTGCTTTTCTCATAAGTACCGAAACACCTTGAGATTGATATGATTGGTGTCCTTTGGTGGTTTTCAATTTGTTTTGTACAATTTTTTTTTTTTTTGAAGCTAATTACCCTGAATCGAAGTCTTGGTTAAAGGAATAGATTAGTTATTATTCAATGAGAACATAAATATCTAGTGGAAGCAAGATTAATTTGAATACATATTAAATTTTTTCTCATCTTAACCAGTTTTTTGTTGTTATTGTTGTTCAATCATTATAAAGTTTCAACCTTTGTTTACAGAATTGCATCCTTTCATGAGTTATTTATCAATAGATCAATAACAGTACGTTTTATCTTTTCAGAAACTGAGGGCTGCAATTGCATCAACTTATTATGGAGACCTTGGCATAGAGGATAGTGACATATTTGTGTCAGACGGAGCAAAGTGTGACATTTCTCGCCTTCAGGTTGCTTTAGTTTGTGTCCGTTGTTCATTTTTGTCTCAACTTCCTACGTTAATTTATAATGCTTGTCAGATGCCTTTGGTTCCCTTCATGTGCACGTAAATGAAATGACCACTTTAGTTTTACTGTACTATCACAGTCTGACTCACTATAACCTGACCAAATTTATATTATTGTATGCAACCCATAAAGACAATCTGACATTGGTATCCATTCTTCTCTGCGACAGCTTCTTTTTGGGGCAAACGTGTCTATTGCAGTGCAAGATCCATCATACCCGGTAACATTTACAATCTTAAACTATATTTTATCATTCACGTTCGTTTCCTTGAATTAAAAATTTGTAACTTGTGTTGCCATTGATAATTAGACAGCCCAGGCCTATGTCTATATTCACGTCTGTTAGCAATATATTGGGGTTGGATGGAAGCAGATATTATTAAGAACGGATGGATATAAAAATCTTACTTTGTTATTTAGTATACACTACTACAGGTCAGATCCCTGTAGTTTTCTTGTGCGAATGTGTACTATCTTGTGTTCTTTTGTACAGGCGTACGTGGATTCAGGGGTAATTCTAGGCCAGACTGGACAGTTTGACAAGGATGTTGAGAAATATGGAAACATCGAGTACATGAGATGCAACCCGGAGAATGGGTTCTTTCCTGATTTGTCGTCCACCCCAAAAACGGATGTTATTTTTTTCTGTTCCCCAAATAACCCCACAGGTGCAGCTGCAACGAGGGAACAACTAACACAACTGGTAAAGTTTGCAAAGAAAAATGGGTCAATCATTGTCTATGATTCTGCGTACGGCATGTATATTGCAGATGACAGCCCAAGGTCTATCTATGAAATTCCTGGTGCGAAAGAGGTCAGTTTATATTTTGTATCTATCCTCCTAACTTTATCTTTTTCACCCTCGAAAAGCATGTTAGAGTAAGTTTCACAGATTCCCTAATCTTGTAGCAGTTCCGGATGTAATATTCTAATTGCATTCTTTCTCATGTTACTCACACGCCAGAGGGTTTGAATTTTCCATTCTTATTGTACTTCTTTTAGGTTGCACATAAATACAGCATTATTGGGCATTATACCTGGTTGGTTAGCCTATAAACGGCTAAACACAGACTCATGTAGGACCATCTATAATAAGTGCGATTTGCCGATTTCTGTTACCGAGAAAGAGATAATGATATTCTCTGAATGAATGTAGTCTAATTCACTGGTTTTTGATTTTATCTATTTATGGATGAAATATTATGACTGTATCAGGATTACAACATCTGGAATGACCTATTTAGTTGTAGGCAACTTAACACGTGCTTAATGTATTAGCATATAAAGGGAAAATGTTTCTTATTTCTGTACCCTCGGTTGATAGTTGTATTGAATTATTGGAGTGCTTTTAGATTCATGCAGTCCTCAAAACTTCTAAGAAACTATAGGTATGTTATGTAAATAATTGTAGGTTGCCATTGAGACATCATCTTTTTCCAAGTATGCTGGGTTTACTGGAGTTCGTCTTGGATGGACAGTAGTTCCCAAGGAGCTCCTTTTCTCAGATGGATTCCCTGTTGCAAAAGACTTCAATCGTATAGTCTGCACTTGTTTCAATGGTGCATCCAACATTTCTCAAGCTGGTGGATTGGCTTGCCTTTCCCCAGAAGGCCTTAAGGCAAGATCCTTTTCTCTGTTATCTCAACACTATGCTTTAAAGAGATCGTCTGATGTTTACTTTTTTTCTTTCTATCTTTACTTTCAGGCAATGCGGGATGTAATTGGTTTTTACAAGGAGAATACCGAAATAATAATGGACACATTTAATTCACTTGGATTTAATGTATACGGAGGAAAGAATGCTCCATATGTGTGGGTTCACTTCCCTGGTCAGAGTTCATGGGATGTTTTTGCCGAGATTCTCGAGAAGACCCATGTCGTTACCACTCCTGGGAGTGGGTTCGGACCAGGTGGTGAAGGATTTGTCAGGGTCAGTTCCTTTGGTCACAGGGCTAATGTTTTAGAAGCTGCCAAAAGGTTTATACAACTCTACAAGTAGATTCACGTATCTTAATGAACTTGTCCCCTTTCTTAGGCTTAAATTTAGGAACTTGTTTACGATTTATCTAAAATTGATGCTATAACTTATTTAAGTCTTCGTGATATTGATACGTAGCTTTGGTAATGCTATTTTAAATTGATACTTGCTGGTAATCCTTGATGTTCTAGAAGTGAGTCAAATGTTGAGAAACCAAGTTTGTTCAAGATAGGGAGATTTTTAACCAACAGGGATTGCCCATTTGGCCAGGGGTTGAAATGTGGCATGTTTATGTTTTAGTGGAGAATCAAGCGGAGAAGCACATGTGTTTGGTGTTTGGTATAGAAAAGAAGTGGCTCTGGCAGGCTACTGCAGTTTCTTTGACTTGTTAGAAACCTGTTAAACTTCATCAAGTAGGTTATAGATCCACGGCAAAGCAAGTGAAAGATGATTGTATTGGATTAGTGGGATACTTTCATACAAAGAAAGGATTAGTAATAGATTGTCCATGTGTTAGGTTGAAAGATCTGGATTCTGAGTTTGAATGTTCTTGTGCGTGTGTAAGTGTTTAAGAAGTAATATGTTCTCGTGGCTTCTGACATTAGCGGTAGCCTCATGGATTGTAGGCATCAAGACCAGGTTAAGACATTTCACACAATGGAATCGAATCCTATTCTCCTTTCCCTTGTGTAGGTAGCATCAGAGAGAGTAGCATAGGTTTACACTAGTCTTTTGGTTAATTCTGATCACCAAGTAGATGGATAATTTTTCATACCGAGTGTTACAGAAGAATGAGAGAAGTCATGCTAACTATATGGAAAGCAATAGTTGCCAGTCAGTCAAGCGCTAAAACGTTATTCACTTACCCCGTCTTGTCAGTTCTTTTTCTTCTGGCTGTGTAATTCCTAACTGCTCTGTGGCTTGCTTAAAGAACATGGTCCGACTTTTTCAATAATATTGCTGATAGGTTGAGAGTTTGATTTGGATGTACTTTTGGTTCTTGAGACACTATGATTTGCTTCATTCTTAACTGCTGCTTTAATGTACGATACATACATAGACAGGTAATTCGCACATCCTTGTTCCAATTGAATTTCTCTGGGCAAAGTTCAATTTTGTTCATAGATAAATTCCATGCTCATTTACTACTGAAACAAAATATCTGCTAGAGAGCAACTCACTCCAACAAAATTTATACAACATAAAAAATACCAAGGTGGCCAAATTTAACATATAAAACCTCCTCGCATATATTTATAAATAAAAACCATTTGAATTATAAAAGAACCAACAATAGGGATATGGAAACTAATTGGGGATAGAGGAAAAGGACAAAAACTGGATCCAAATATCAAATCAGGGTCACCCCTTATCTAAGTATTTTACTTAATACCTAATCTACCCCTCACTAATCAGTTTTAGTGTATAATTATAATTAGTAAAAATCTTAAGTATTTGTTAAAAGATTAGTGTGTATTTTTATTTGTTTTGGGTGAGTGAGGTGAGAGTAGAAGGAGGGAAAAAATATTTGGGAGGGAACTTTTTTTGGGTGAAAATGGAAAATGATTGTGAAGAGAGAATTGCTGATGCTGAATCTTTAACTCAACTACAACAAGGATCATATCTTGAATCTTCAGCTAGTGACAACAACTCACAATTGCAACTCTTGTTGAGCCAACACCCTTGAATGATGATTTTTACGAGCATGAAGAGTTTTTTGAAGAACCTACACAAGAAAATAAACTTGCACAACATACAAGCATCCCCAATACAAAGGTAAAGCTGCTAGGAGGTTGAAAATTCGATTTTTTTCTTTAAACCCACCATTTTTTCATCAGCTGAAAAAGCTCGGTGCCGGCATGTTAATGGTATGAATATTATGCCAAGAGTCTCCATACCGGCATGGTATTCATACTTCGGCCATGCCGGCAGACCGATATCCCCCATTTTGAATATCAATCTGGCATAGTATTCAACCAAAAAACTATGCCAGTACAAAAGTTACTTTTTACCTACCAAGGAATATCCTACGGAATATGCTACCGGCATGGTTTTATTTAAAGGTTACCATGCCAACACTGCATGAAAAACATACAGGAAGCAGTGCCTTCCAAACCTAAATACCGGCATGTGGAAAATATTAACCTCCACGCCGGAACTGGATACCGGCGTGGAACCATAGATAACGAGCATGCCGGCAGTGTAACCGGCATTGTTCAATTATAACGTTACTATGCCGGTACCTTCCAAAAAAACATACAGGAAAGAATGTTTTCCAAAGCTAAATACCAGCATGGAATATTAATTATAGGTTACACCGGAACCAGGTACTGGCGTGGAACCATAGATTACTAGAATGCCGACACCTATGTTTTCGGCGTTGATTTCAAATGAAATTCGAATGCCGGAACAGGTTTCAATTTTCGTCTTCAGTTTCGGTGTAGTTCTACCATGCCGGAACATTGGTCAAGCATGCCGGAACTCTCTTCCGGCATAGAGTTTTAATTTATTTTGGAACTAATTTATTTTCTTTTCATTCGATCCTTAGGTGGTGACATATATTGATCCAACAAATGCAATGCCGCTTGGTCGGGATACGTCGGAATACTATAAAATGCCTCTGGTATGTTACCAAAGAATACTTTTCACCTAATATCTTGAACTTTACTAATTGATTGCTTGTAATGAACCTTCTAATCTCCCATTGTTGTCCTTATATAGGGAATAAAAGATCCAACGGAAGCAATCGCTTGGGCTAAAGAGACGGGTCTTAAGAACATGTGTGTATTGGTGAGGAATACCCAAGGTTCAAAGAGCCGTTTTGAGATGGATTGCGAGAGAAGTGGGGAATACAAGAAGAAGAATATCCACAAGAGAAAGGATTATGTATATCCAAAGAAGACTAATAGGGTATACAAGACTCGTACGAGGAAGGATAACTGCCCCTTTAAGCTTGTATTCCATCTACATGACAAGAACAATGAATGGGATTGTGCGGTTTGGTTCCGCCGTCATAACCACCGGGATCCGAAAGATTTTGTTGGTCACTCCCTAGTTGCGAAGCTAAAACCTAATGAAAAGGAGGATGTAAAGAGATTGACTAAATCACTTATCAAACCGAGACAAATCTCAGAGGCTTCAAGGAAAAGAATGAGACGAATGTGTCTTCTCTAAGTACAATTTATAGCGCACAAGCGAGTATTAGAAGGGTGGAATGGGAAGGGAGGACCGTTATGCAAGAATTTGAGAAGATAGTTTGGGATCACAACTACACGCGTATCATTAAAAGAGGGATGGACAACAAGCCCCTTCAAATATTTATTTCGCATCCTTTGCTTTCACAATTGGCTAATACATGTTGTGGTGTTCTTTTGATGGATTGCACCTACAAGACAAACAAATACAATATGTCATTGTTTAACATCGTGGGGAAAACATCGGACAAGGTATCATTCACATTGGCTTGGTGTTTAATGGAAAACGATAGGGACTATAATTATCATTGGGCATTACGACAGCTGAAATTATTCTTCCGGGAATATCAACTTCCGAGGGTCATCATAACTGATCAAGATGACGCATTAATGAAAGTAATATCCGACGTCTTCCCGGACGCACAAAATTTTCTATGTACATATCATATACGTCAAAATATCATAAAAACTTGCCATGCATTGTTTGAACCCACTAAGGTGGATATTAAGAAGAGAATGATTGTTCAACTAGAGGAAGATGTTCGCAAGAACAAACTATCACCCGAAGAAGAAGAAGATGAGAGAGGCAAGATAAAAGAGCGAGTGGACAAAGAACATGTGGAAAATCATAAAAAGTGGTTGGAAATTCTAAGAGATTGGTAGAAAGTTTATTGGTCTCTTACCGAGGATATGTACGAAAAGAGATTGGACAAGTTTATTGCCGATTGGAACGAAGTTTATCCGACTGCCGTCTGGTATTGTCGGACTCAATGGTTGGATAAGTTCAAGGAAAAATTTGTGTGTGCATGGACAAACCGGTATAGACACTACATGAATGAAGAAACTAGTGTAGCGGAGTCCGCTCATGGGAGATTTAAAGATCACATCCGGTTCGGCCAAGGAAACGTTGTTACGGTCACCGAGGCAATGGAGCAATACTTTAAGAGTGATATCGATATGATCAAGCAGGCTTTTGAGAAAAGCTCAATGGAAAGGATGACTACATTTCTTCAATATGGTAAGTTGCTCCAAGGAATAGAGTTCAACGTATCTCATTGGGCAATAAAAAAATATGATGAGAGAAATGCAAATGGAGATAAACTACGACAAACTGGGTGATGTGTGTATTTGTCCCGACATGTCTTTACGGAAGATCCCCGGACAATCACCATGGGATACGAACGAAGAAAAGGAATTCTTCGAAGCTTACTCACGTGGCAACTCGGTTAGCCGGCAAGTCTTGTTGATCCAACTAAGGCTAATTACACGTCCATTGATAACATAAAGTGAAGAGCCAACAAATGGAGATCCTCCCGGTAGACCACAAACTAAAACGGCAAGGAGAAAACAAAGGAAAGAATTGAAAGAAATGACTCAACGTGAAGAAGAACCGCGGAAAGTAAGAAACGAGATCTAACCGCATGTGAGATTTCGGAAGCAAGATTCGCGGAAGCGCCGGTTCCAAACAAAAGGGGTGGGCCGAGGAAAGAACCGATATCAAGTCAACAACAAACGACGTATTCCGTATCCACAACAAAAGCCGATGGATCGGAGGTTCCAAAGAAAAGGGTTAGGCCGCCAAAGGTACCTCAACATCAACCTACCAAGAACAACAAGGTGAGCATTCCGAAGCCACACCCATAGTCGATGTAGCGGAGGTTCCAAAGAAAAGGGGTAGGCCGCCAAAGGTACCAACATTGAGCTACCAAGAACAACAAGGTGAGCATTCCGAAGCCACACCCATAGTCGATCTAGCGGAGGTTCCAAATAAAAGGGGTAGGCCGCGAAAGGTACCAACATCAAGTGACAAAGAACAACAAGGTGATGAGGCGACGGTTCCAAAGAAAAAGGGAAGGCCGAATAAGG